>JARHVA010006358.1:305000-330000 GCA_037957365.1 Torreya grandis
AATTATGGTTTACATTTTACACCAGACTTTCACAAACACCACTATAGCATGGAAAACTACATTAAGTTTGATCTCTCTTGGAATTAGTGGTATGTAGGTAGTTTTCAACCTATGGGGTTTTGATTTCAATCAAAAATTCAATTGATAACCACCTTTTTTTATTTTGTCTTTGAATTTTCTACATTGATCGATTCGGCTAGGGTTAGAAGTAAAAGAGAAGATACACAATGATTTTAGTGATAAATTAAAGGCTCCTACAAAGGAAAATAAAACATATAGTTAAGGCAAATGTTTTCACAATAATTTCATAGAAATATAATTTAAAGTACATTGTAGTCCCTAAGGAAACTAAAACATTGTGCCCCTATCTAAATCCAACATTATTGTCTGGAGATACAATAAAACTCTATTTCAAATCCATAATCAATCAACATAGTCACACAACCTATTTTCTAATCTTAATCATTATCTCACATTATGATTTTCTAACTAAGTTATATTTCTTTGGTACTTTCCCCTTTTATAATATTTATAAATTTAGTAAGTGCCAAAAAATTATGTCATTTATTACATATCTGTAGCATTTTTATTTACACTACAATTTGTCTCATTTAGGTATTTAATTCATTTATTTTACAAGGAAGTGAAAATTAAACTCAATGTATTATGTAATAGTAATTAATTTTTGAATATATTATTAAAAAAATATAAATAAAAAAAAACCAAAAATTACTACAAGAAAAAAAATAAGAGACACAAAAATCCAAAACTTTAAAACATAAAAATGAAAATAAAATAATCATTGCACTTCTACATATAAATCAATCTATCTCTTCATTATATAAATGTTTTAAAAAGTTATCAATGTTACACCTAAGTCTCTTTGGCTTAGAAAATGGATTGACCTTTTAAGCTATTTTTTTAACTTGAAGATCATTCCATTATTATACATGCATACATACACACACACACACACACACACACACACACACACACACACACACACACACACATATATATATATATATATAATCTTAAAAATATGAAATCTATCAATCCAAAACCCTAAAAGTCCTTTAAAAATACCCCAACCCTCACCCAAATAAAAAAAATATATCCTTAAAAAATCCCAAAATACAAATCTTAAAGGTTGAAATATTTATAATTAAACCACTTAAAAACCCCAAAACCTTTAATATATGTCCTTAAAAATATTAATTTTATAAATCCCCCAAATATGAAATTAATCAATCCAAAACTAAAAAAACCTAAATATTACTGAAAAAATCAAAATACAAATCCTAAAGCCCTAAATATTTATTTCAAAATCTTAAATCCCCCCAATTTGACACCCTTAAAATAATTATATTTTTACAACTCTCAAATATGAATTTCACCAATACAAACTTAAAACAACTCCAAACTCCCACAAAATACGTTTAAAATATCATAAACCCCCTTTAAAAAGTAAAATACAAACCCTAAGGCCCTAAATAATTGTTTTAAACCCTATAAAACACTAATATGTTATTTTAAAACTTGAGAAGAACTATATACCTTTGAATTTTTAATGTAAATATCATCAAAATAATCCCTAATTTCAACACTATTAATCCTAAAATTATATGGAATAAAATTAAATATGAAACCCACTTCTTCTTTTGAATCTAAGGGATACCCTTCTTATACTTTGTAAGGTTGATGGAGCATGTAAGTCCCTTCATAATGGTTGTACCTCATTTCCAATAAAGGCTCAAAAACTTAGAGGAAATACCTTAGATGGGATTGATTTTATTTTGGAGCATATCTACATTAGGAACTTGTTAACATTTTGGCCTCACAAGCCAAATGTTAACCCTTCTCATTCAAAGCTTTGATAACCATTTCCTTATCTTGATTTTATATGCCCCATAGTATCCTTATTTTAATTAAAAATTGACTAACATAGGCCTTGAAAATCTAGACTATCATATACACATCGTAAGGATAAATAGATCAGCTCGGTTGTGTATTTAATAATTAAACATACATAATCAACCAAAGTTAAAATATTCTAAAAGCATTATGTATTTTGTCCCAAGATCACCCCCTATAAATTTGGTGCCTTGACGAGCCCTCTATCTCAAGTTACAAGCATTTAAATTTCAACCTATAGAATGAGACATGCATGGGGACACCAATATTAAGCCATGAGAACTATTTAGATTCAAATAATCCCAAGAATTAGTGAGTATTTGACAAGTGTCCAAATCTCAAGATCTTGGATTAGATCTAATGGTGAGTGGGTAACTTGACAATGTTAGTGGGCCCTAAGATTCGATGGTATACATTCATTTCTACCTCAGAGATCAATGTCAAACATTAAGTAAAAAAGTTAGCATGAATGCATTGATGCTAAGTGGTAAGATCTTAGGTACCTATAAGATGATCCAATGATGAGCATTGACTAACATATGCTAGTGGGCCCAAATAGATCAATAGTGCATGTGTAATCATATACAGACATCTAATGGTGAATAGTGAGTCAACAAGTCAATAAATCTAGAAGCCAAATGAGAAGCTACAAAGTGTCACAATCATGTTAGACTCGCATAAGATCAACAACTCACATTCATTCATACAAAAGTAGATTTATGATGTGCATGAGGTCAATGAGTCAAAATACTGATAGTAGGATCTTCTATAACAAATAAAGAATTGACACTTGCCACAATTTGAGAGGTCTTAGATCAAGATCAATGATCAAAAGTAAAATTTGAAAGCCAATGGAAAATAAAATTAACTTGGGCCAAATAGGAAGAAAAATCTATAATTTTACTCAGCACCATTAAAGATCAATCAAATATGATCTATTAAGAAGATCTATTCTTAGATTTTGAGAAAGGGGTAGATGTGTGATCTTGGATAAATATCTTAATAGTCAACATGGTCATTTACTCAACATACAAATAGACTTGTAGCCACTTAAAGCAAATATTCATATTTCATTCAGGTTCATATATATGAAGACTTTGTTCTTACAATAGAAACAATTAAAGGATTGGTGTTAAAGTATTTATCATGGAAGTTTAAGTAGAGTTTCCATGTTGTTGATATTCTCTTCATATGGAGATATTTATGCACTTTTAGTCATAAAGTACGTACAACATCATGCATGGGAAAGATAAAGAAAATTTAACCATTCATCAAGCACCAAATAATTCTTAGGAGACTTTGTAATTAATTTTTCATGCATCTTCCATATACTCCATACAAATAAAGGTATTCAAACACTTTAAACTCAGTTTCAATCTTGAGTTAATAACTGAGGATGGGTGTAGTTTTTCATGCACAGGTTTACCAACTTAACAAGGGCTTATAACCTTCCTTTTGACACCAAAATTGAAGATCATGCATGAGTTTAAAGACTTTAAGGATATTTGAAGACTTGATTTAATATTGTAAAAGTATTTTAGTTTTGAGTTAACTAAAGCAAGACTGATCCTTGTCTCCTATACACCAGTCGGATAGAGTATTTCCTTTTGGACTATATATATGTAGGCTCTTAGAACCATTTAAAATGATTCTTGAAGTTGGTATACAGAAAGATATATAAATTGTAACATGTACCATAATATCAATATAGAGTTTTTTTTACAAATTAGTTTATGGTGGTAGTGTATTATGTATTTTCATATAAGTGTGATAGTTGTCATATTTTTTAGGTCCTTTCCTCACTTACTACTATAATTTCATCCTCACCAAGTCAATTTAAGAGCTAAAAACATAAATTTCATTAAATATTGTTTGTATGTAGTGTCTTTAGATACCTTCATGCACATACCTTCAATCTACAAATATACTTTCAAGACTTCCTCTAAAACTATAATGTTTAGGACTGGTCTATAGAGTTTCCTTTTGATCCATATGTGTGCCTTAGTTTCAAAATCTTTTAGAGGATAAACAATTATTTAGGTGCATTGAAAAAGGTAAAGTAGGTTTGTGTTTTAGTTTCTTCTCCCCTTTTCACCCTAAAATTCAAAATAGGTTTAGTAATTATTCATCAATTCATATATTCAAAATAGTTAACCTCATAAAAATCTAGAGGTCTGATCTATATATAGGCATCCCACAACCTTAGATCATTCCCATGTTATTCTAGGTATGAGTCTGACTTTAGCAATATGATCTCTATTGGGTGCCATTTGGATAGCTAAAAGTTATGACACACCCGGTGGGACCACTTATTCACACAAAGTGAATCATTTTCAGATTTTCATACTTTTCATGCTCGTAAGTGTTGTCACAAGATCCTCTACAAAATGGAAAGGGATAGATTTATCAGATCTATCTTTCTAATTGGCAAAGAAGAAGAAAACCTCTTAGTCAAATCATAACCTACACCTCTTGTTCCCCCTATTGTTGCACAAAATCCTCATATTGAAGCCAATATTATTCAACCAAACACTATTATAAATCACATACCTCATATGGTTATTCCCAAAATACAAGCCTTTATGCCATTCAATGGTGGTACTCCTCTAAATCTTACTTAATGGGATGATATTCTAGCTTCTAGTCTAAAGGCTCTTCTTTATTTTATAAAAGAGAATCTAGTTACTCATATAGAACATATTGCAATTATTGACAACCTTTGTTAAGTGTATCATGTGACTCAAGAAAATGTAGTAATGAGGTTGTTATCGGCTTATTTCAAAGGGATATCACTCCAGTGGTATAGAGGATTAGATCTTGCATCAATCAATAGTTGGGATGAATTTGGAGAGGTCTTGTGCAAGAGCTTTTAAGACAAAAGTGATCATCTTTCATTGGTGGAGAATCTTACTATAATAAATAGATTCAATCATGAATTCATGGTGGATTTCAATTATAGGTTCCATAAGACTTGGGATAAAATTCTTGCATTGATCAAGCCTACACCCAACTATGATTTTTTATACTATTTGAAGGCTCTCAATTTAGATGTCACCATGATGATTTAGTCCATGTGAGGGAACACTCTACCTAGAGATTTTGAAGTAGAAATCAAGGATAAAAATGTCCTTATACAAGTAGGCAAGTTGTCTCTAAGGCCACCAATGGCTTTCTTTTCAGAGATCCATCTTCTTTCTCCAACTATTACTCCAGTTATAGATTCAATAAATTTTTACCAAATATAAGGTGATAAGACTAATATATTGGGGAAGATAAAGAGTCTTCTCAAGACTCATAAAAACATTTTTCTTGCAATTAAAAGATAGCAAACTCTACCATACATTCTATATTAGGATACTAAATAAAATTATCATCATAATAGGCCACCATATTAATAAAATCAATAAGGACAAGGGAAAAATTCTTAGTCAAGGAAATACAATCCCAATGCTCCAAGCAATTCCATAGCTATAGTGTTAACTCAAAGAAATTATGCTCAAGAAGGAAAATAGAACAATCAATGCGATCAAGAAAATAACATGGCAATGGCTCCAACTGGGGAGTGCTCACATCAATATTATATGTAATATAGTTTAGTTTCTCCTTTATATAAAATCTAACCACCTTCTTAGAATAAATAAGCCTCTCTAACACATGGATATATTCCTTCATTCACTCAATCAAAAGTGTCAAATAAATAAGGATAAGGTAGTGGTAAGGTATGCATTGATACTACATTTGTTAACCTATATGAAGGTGAGGATTATTTTGAACACATAGTAGCAAATCAAAGTCAAAATATGCCTAATGTTGATCATTCAATTATAGCTAACAATTGGCGAAGGTTCAAGTCCTGATAGGGTAGCTCCTTTTCCTTCTTAGCAAACAGAAAAGACCACCACTCATGAGCTACCTAAAAAGACATGAAATCAACAAGTTCAAGATCCAAAGGGGTAGAATGTGAAATATACTTACCTTCCATAGTTCACACAACATTTAAGATCCTCTCCTAATCCTAAATTACAGCCAAGGATAGCCACTTTTCCACTCAGTATTATGGATCATAGGAAGAAAAAATCAATATCAATTTTGATGTGGGATACGTTGCTAATCCAAAGATAAAAGGAGTATCTACAATATGAAATTTCAAAGCTCAATATCTCTGATAGACCACTAGAAAAGGAAAGAGTAAGTGATGTTCTAACCAACTCTTATCTAGTTATTGAGCCTCAAGATCCCATGGTAACTAAGTCTCCTCTATTCTATCTTTTAGTTGTCATAGGAGATTATCTTATTCATATTTGTATGATTGATAGTGGAAATAGTAATTTTGTCATGCCTAAATCCATAGCTAACAGACTAGGACTCAAGTATGAACCTCAAGAAAAAATATTGTTATAGTTATATGGTTTTTCTACTAAGACTATGGGCATTCTCAAAGATCTTAAGATTTTACTTGCTTCTTTTTTGAATTTCACCATTTCATAGGATATAGTTGTTGTTTATCTACCTCCATATTTTTAACTATGCCTATCTAGAGATTTTACTATTAAAATAAGAGGTTATCTTTCTTTAGATTGTTTATACATCATTTTTAAAACTAGATATGGAACCAAAGTCACTATAAGATCAGAGCCTATTTCCATATTTCACCTTCAACCATACATGCCAAACATGTCTAATATGAATTAAAGTATTTCAAAATAATATGAGGATACTATTTATGAAGAACCTTCTAAGCTACTTGAAGGCATATTGAATCTACTCTTCGATGAGTGGGCTACTAAAAACCATGGGTATGAAGAAGCTGATTTTGGTGTTTATTACATGTATGAAGAAGGTGACTCATTACATAGTCTCACCAACTCAAAGCAAGATTCAGAGGGGTTGTGGAACATGATATTTGATGGATCTAAATCAAATAATGGGTGTTGGGCTGGTGTAATGTTGGTTTCACCTAAATATCAATGGTATTATTCTTTAGTTAGATTTTAGCTCAATTTTACATCAAATACAATAGAGTACAAAGATCTTATTCATGGTATTTAGTGGGATAGAAAGAGAGGTATTAATATTTTCTATGTTAAAGGTGATAGTGAGTTTTTAGTGTAACAATTCAGAGGTTTAAGTCCAACCTCATGGAATATTTCCTAGCATTTGATATCCGCTCCATTCCTAGAGGAGCCAATAAACATGTAGATAGACTTGCAACCATAGGATCACAATGTGATATAGTATATTAGCTCAAGGATAGTAAATATTAGATATAAATCAAATTTTTATTTAGGAATTTAGTTCCAAATAATGAGGTAAGTTGGCAAGTTTCTGATATTGACAAATAGATGGCATGTTTCCTATAGAATGAGGCTGAATTTTGCTCAAAGAATAAAAACAAATTGTAATGCCAATATGAATATTATATTGTATAATTGAGATCAAAAAATATTACTAAATGTTTGGTAACTCTATAAATCATTTTCAATGAATATGATCAGCTTAAAAAGGACAAGGTAAGCATCTCTTCCAAGGAAGAACATTATGAGCAAGTTCACATACTTGAAAATAAACAACTCAAGTGGGGTAAAGTAAACACTTATAATAAGAAAGAGGATTTCATTTCATTATTTAAGGAGTTAATGGATGTTTTTTCTTGGGAATACCATGATTTGAAGGGTTTTGATCCTAGGTTAGCACATTATACTATTAATCTTGAACAGGATGCAAAACTAGTAAGATAAAAGTAAAGGCCCATCAACCACAAGGTTGAAATTCTCATGAGAAAGGATCATAAAAATATAATTGAGTCAAATATAATATTTTATATCAATCATTCAACATGGGTATAAAACCTTTCAATAGTGAGAAATAATAATGGAGAGATAAGACTATGTGTGAATTTTAGAGATTAGAATAAAGTGTCACCAAAATATCACTATCATGTTCCCTCCATAGATCAAATCTTACAGAGAGTATCAGGTTCAAAAAGATTCTCCTTACTGGATGGGAACTTAGATTACAACTAGATATTAATGAAATAGAAATATCAGTATAAAATAGCTTTCACAACTAAATGGGCTACTTATGCCTACCAAAATATGCCTTTTGGGTTCTCTAATGCTAGAGCCACTTTCCAAAGGGTAATGAATGTTTCCTTTCATTTATTTTTATTGAAACGGTATTAGTTTATCTTGATTCCAATAATATATTTTTGAAATATCTTAATGATCATCTAACACACTTGAGATTTGTTTTTGATAGATGCAGACAATTTGGAGTTTCATTTAATCTAAAGAAGTGCATCTTTCTAGTGTGTGAGGGAAGAATTATTTGGCATGTGGTGTCAAAATATGGTCTCTCTATTGATCCAAAGAGAATAGAATCAATACTTTCTCTATCATTACCAAAACATAAGAAAGGATTTCAAATCTTCTTAGGCAAGATCAATTTCATCTAAATACTCATTGTTAGATTTGTAGAATTGGTAAGACCACTCACTCAAATGCTAAAGATACATCAATAATTCACTTAGATTAAGGAGGGTAAGGGAATTTTTTAATCAATTAAAAAATCAATCATCCAAGATCCTACCTTGCTTAATTGATATTTTAGTAAGGATTTCCTTATGTATGTTTTTTCTAAACTTAGTGAAATTTCAGCCATGGTTAGAAAACATAATAGTGAAGGTTTGGAGCAACCCATTACTTTTTTAGTCAATATTTGGAAGAATATGAGGAGATATATTATTATTTTTTAAATCATTATATTTATATTATAAGAGGTGTGAAAAATTTTAGACATTTGGTTCAAAATAAAAATATTATACTAATGGTAGCTCATCTTAGTGTGAAGGATTTCATCCTCAACAACGACTTAAGTGAAAAGAGAGCTAGATGGGTCACTAAGTGCATGGAATATGATATTCAATTAAATGTCACAAAACTGGTCTAAGGTAAAGGATTGTGTGAACATCTTGTATAAGATGTGAAATAATAAAAATAAATGATTCATATGACACCCAACATGAAGTTGAAATTACTTCTCCATCTAGCTGGACATATGACATTGCTAGTTTCATTCAAACTGGAGAATGTCCAATGGGCTTAGATGCATCAAGGAAAAGATATTTTATGTTAAAATTAGTACCATATATTCTTATTGATGGATTTTTTTTCAAATAGGACATTGGAGGTATGCTTATAAGGTGTGTTGAAAGTAATCAATTTGACAAGCTTTTTTAGCAATTTCACAATAGTCATTTTAGAGGCCATTTTATAGATAAGAACATAGATGAAAAAATATTTAGAGATGGTTACTTTTGGAAATTATTTATTTAGGGATGTACATACATTTTTTAGGAAGTGTGCAATGTGTGCAATGTTTGTAGGAAAACAAAGACTAGTTGTTATGCCACATAGGCCTATTCAAGTTGAGCAACCTTTCATGTAATGTGGTTTCGAATTCATTGGGATGATAAATCCTCCATCTAGTGCTAGTAATAAGTAGGTCTTTATATCTATAGATTATTTCACCATGTGTGTGGAAGTAGTGCCTTTGAAGGAGGCAAATGATAAGTCTATGCTTGAGTTCTATGAAAGTCTAGTCACCTATTTTAGAGTACCTTCCACTATAATATAAAAAACTGCTTTGGTAATAAGAAGTGTAAATGTATGTGAATGGGATCTTAATAAAAAATTTTATCTAACATATTTATCAAATTACTATCCACATAGTAATTTAATAGCTAAGTCCACTAACAAGAACCTAATTCAGATCATCAAAAGAACACTGGAAGATAATCAGAGATCTTGGCATACAAAGTTGACTACTTTATGGGATGATAAGATCACCACTAATAATTCCATTTGTAATTCACCTTATCTCTTAGTTTATGGAAGATATTCAAGGTTTCCTATCTCATTGGAGCTTCTAGATTTGGAGCTTACACACCAAATAGATCTTCTAGAAAATGATGTAATGGAGGTTAGGATGAATGAACTAAGAAAATTGGAGGAGATAAGAAATGATGCCATGCATACCATGTGGTCAAACCAGAATCAAGTAAAAAAATATTTTGACAAAATAGATTCATAAAACACATTACATTAAGGAGATATTACTTAAATGGGATGAAGAGTGTGAATATATAGGTAAGCACTCCAAATTTGATAGCCTTTGGAGTGGATCTTATATTATCATTGATTGTAAGGAAAGTAATGATTTCAAATTATCCAATTTGAGTGGAAAGGAAATTCTCATTCCTATGAATGAGATGTTCCTTAAGTATTTCTATTAGGAGAGTCACTCCTTTGTATAGAGTCATAATTTCATTCTTCTAAGTGCACATGTGCACATGATTTCACTAGTTATTCTCTTCTAGTCGGTTATGGTTGTTTCCTCTAAATACACAAGTGAACATGTTATTTGTGTCATTTTTCCTATTATGTTTGTGTATCTAAAAGTTTTTCTAATTTTTGCATATAGTTTAGGCTTATTTTTACCAGAGTTTCTGCATTTCCTTCACCAATAGGCTGGTCAACCCCTATGAGTCACCAAAAATGTTAACATTTTGGCCTCACAAGTGAAATGTTAACCCATATTATTCAAGGCTTTAATGTCCATTTCCTTATTCTGATTTTATGCTCCATAATGTCCTTGTTTTAAGGGGAAAATGACTATAATAGGCCTTAAGAATCTAGAACATCATATGCACATCAAGTGGGATGAATAGATCAGCTCAGTTGTGTATTTAATAATTACACCTTTAGAATCAACCAAATCCAAAATATTAAAAGATCATTATTATACCTAACACACCCCATTTTCCCAAAATGAAATGGGAAGCCAATTTTTTCAAATTATTGTCTTGATTTTAATCCACCTCTTTTATATGTAAATGCAAATTTTGGGAAAAGATCATGATTTGGCCTTTTATACTTTGGAAATATGGCATGGGTATTGTGTTTACATAGACTAAATCTTTTTTCTACCAGGTATCATGAACCTATCTATGTTAGGGAAACTATTGCTGACATTTTGTTTCAAATAATTCCTGGGAAGGAATTGTTTCTATGGGTCCTTTGCCCTATAGAAATACCCTTTTAGAATTTCACCTCAAATAATTTTATCTGATAAAGTAGACCCTTTAGGTATTTCCTCTATGAATTTGACCCTTCATCCCTTCCACTTACCCTTCAGGACTTTAGTCCCAAATCCTTTGTTTTTTGGGACTTATCATTCAAGATTTTGTTCCAAGCCCCTTTACTTTTACAATTACCCTTCGACCTTTTTGTTACTTCCATTTTGCTTGACATAATTCTTTCAAACCTTTTGAAATTACCATTAGGACCTTTCACACCTATCCTTTATGACTTTTATCCTACACATATCCTTCAAGACTTTTATCCCACACCTTTGCCTTTTTAAACTTTTCCTTCAGACATTTCATCTGAGACACTTTCCCCAAGCCAATTGAATTCCTTAAAACATTTTATCTAAGAGAATTGGGTCTTTGGGAGAATTATTATGGAAATTTCATTAAAAATAATTCCCCTAATGGAATTCCTTTGAGAATTTTGAAATGACCCTTTGCCTTTGACTTACCCTTCAGAAGTTTTGTTAAGGACACATATTTATTTAAACTTTCTAAACATACCCTTCAGCGTTTTGAAAGTTCCCTTAGAGACATTTGTTGTTACCCTTCAAGAATTTTTAAGGCACCTTTCCCATCAAAATATACCCTATGAAGTAGACCCTTCAACCATTTTTTCCATGAAGTAGACCCTTCGGCCCTTTTAAATATGCCCTTCAGGACTTTTGTCTTGAGCATTTTTTATCCTAGGAGCCTATCCTTTGGGAATTTTACCCCAAGCCATTTCTTTTAGACTTTGTTTCTTAGACATTTTATCTAAGGAAAAAGTCCTAATATAATTCCCCCAAGGGCACATGGCCTTTGGACTTTCTAAACTGACCCTTCAAACATTTTTAAAAAGACCCTTCAGGATTTTTGAAGTGGCCTCTTACCATTCAAGACTTTGTTTTGGGCCCTTTCCCCTCTATTCCTACCCTTAGAGACTTTTTCCCTATGACTTTTGCCCTTCAACAAATTATTTCAGACATTTTTCCCAAAACATCATGCATTTGGCCCTTTTGAGACCATCCATTCAAGCATTCCTTTAGACATTTTTTCCAAGAGAATTGAGTCTTTAGGAGAATTATTGTAGACATTTTGTTTGAAATAATTCCCTTGATGAAATTCATTCAAAATTTATGTCTCAAACATTTTTTTTAATGAAATTAGGGTCCCCTCACATAAATTCTATAATAACTTCCCCGTAACAATTACCCTAAGACCAATACCATATTTCCAAGTGGTAACCTTAGAAAACATTTTAATTATGTCTTGACCTTAATTTAATATTTTAGCCAAGGATCCACATTGTATTTTTTTATACAAGGTCATTAAGATTAAATGTAGGAGCTCTTTTATATATTCTTATCCTAGGTCTAAATCATATTTTTCTAATACTAAGACCTTAGGATAGAATATTCATGCAGGGTCCTTTATACATATTTCCCAAAGTATTATGCTAAGCCATTTTTTGCTTATATTTTTAGTAGCAGGGAATCCCAAATAAATGATAGATGTCAAGTTGATGAGATTAAGTTTGATAGTTATGAGGATATCATTCGATGGTCACACAAACCTAAAGTTTAACCTTGATAATGTGCCAAAATTATGAGATTAAATCTTATAGTCACGTGGACATCATTTGATATTTGTGAGGAAGTTAGTTGATGATCATGTGAATGCCAAATTTAAACTCATAAATTAACTATTTGGATTCCAAAGTAGATCTACAAGATCAACATTTCATGTTGATCCATATAGTTGATCTAATGGTGAAAAATCACTAAATACTTTTTCAAAGGTCTTAGATTAAACAAAGACTTTCCAAGTGGAATACAAACTTGATAAAAGGACAAGTCAAAAGGTCTAAGCCAAAATCCTACTATGCACCTTTGCATAAGCCCATTTGATAGAAATATGTGAGAATGGGTTGAAATGTAAAAGCTCAATGAGAGTTACAAGTGTCACCATCATGAGAGCCTAGTACATAGATCCAATAACATGTGAGATGAAGCAAGGAGGCTAATACATAGAGCTTAGAATCCCAAGTAGCTTCCATGTGACACACATATGAAACAAAGAGAAATAACAAATGATAAGTGTTAAGCACATAGGATTCGATGATCCAAAAGCACTAAAATCTAATGATCCATATTAAGCTAGTACATAAAGATCGATAGTGCAAGATCACCATGGAATTTTCAAAGATCTTGGATTCATTCAAGTGTTGACACATGTCACATTGTGAAAGGTAACAAGGTATTATGGGTAGAATATTTATATCTTTGGACACTTGAGATAATTTATCAATAGAAATTGGGTCTCATAGTTAAGCTAGAGAGTATGAAGACACATGTCTTAATCTAAATGGAGAATATAAAATTGAAGATCCTGATTATATAAAAAGAATGGGTGAGCATGTAATGTACAATTTATATTATTCATGGCTAAAAGTAGTGCCACTAGTTTTAAAATAATCGTAAAGATATTTTGGTCTTTCATGCATATGTCTAGGTTTCATTTCAAGGTAGATAATTTGAAAGATCAATAGGTTGTTCTCACATCCTATAAAATGAAGCATGTACATTTTTGGTAAATGGTGCATATTTTGAAGTTTAGATGTATTTTGAGTTATAATTATTCAAAAATTTCCTCTATCTTTATACACATGCACATTTTTCATAGATTTTGCAAAGGCTAACTTAAACTAATAATTAAAATTATGTTCTTATATAGTTTTAGACCATAGTTAGAACTCATGTTATGACTATCACATGTAATGACTTTGCATGAACTTTGAGGATGAGGTGACCCCTTCCCCAAGTCTATATAAACAATTGCAATCCAACTTGGAATTTTTGGTCAAATAAATTTTAAATATAGGATCATCATCAATTTTTATCATCAACAAATATTTTTATGTATTTTCTTTCCAATTTATGTGTAATTAGTTGTTGCTTTCATTAGTTATACATTTAAATAATATTTAATGTGCAAAAGTTGTGAATGAATTCTTGATTATTTTGATTAATGTATTGATCTATAGATGTGTAATAAATATTGAAGGATTTATGAATATATTAGTTAAGATGGTCACATTCAAATTTATTCATAATTCTAATTGTGCATGAGTTCTTTCTTTGATGTAGTTTTCTATGTGTACGTATTAGATACCTTAGATACCTCACTAGCCTAAGCCATAATCTCCTAATTAAGGGTGTGCAACATCTACCATAAAAGGAGAAACCTTTGTTTAAGGCTTGTGAATTTCTTGCACCTTTATCTCTTTAGACTTTTTAGTTGTGTCTGATTATGTCTATGTGATTACTGCTAGTAACAGGCATAGGTTCTGAGAGTACTTATCCTTTTAGGAACTAGGGAATTAGTTATTAAAAACCATATAATCTTTATTTTCTAACTTACCCTTCCCTCCTTTATGATTTTTTTTGAGATCTACCCACTCTATATTAGTAACTAGCAACCCATCCAACTCAAATAGAGATTTACTACCCCTATTAGGAACCACACCTTCACCCAAAAAACCTTGTAAACAACTTGCATACCCTACCCACTATTCCATAAATAGGTTGAAATAAAACACATACCTATAACTAATACCTTGGAGTGGGGTTTACCTCCATTGAGATCCTAAAATGTTAGAGGCTACCTTATTAAGGCTTTTGGTGTGCATAAAACCCACATTAGTGGGTCCTAGATTAGTGCTAGAAGGAGGGCTACACCCTCAATAGTAGTAGTTATCCTTTGCATAGAGTTTTAATAGAGACACCCAAGAATGAATAGATCTATTTCCCAAGATGGTTTATTAGTCTCACCCTTATCAAATCATAAAAGACCTATAACTTTGCCAATAGCCCTAGTTTAGAGCAACCCTCCTCTAGTAGGGAACCCCTTACTTGCAAGGAACCCCTTACCAAGTAATAAACCAATGGCTTAACAATAGCTCTAGTTAGCTAGATCTACTATCACCATCCTAGGAAATGTGCATGATTTGCCTTAGAATCCCAAAAATTACTTTCCATCCTTTTCTCTTTTAGGAGCAAAGATAATAAAAGAATATATAAAATTAATTAAAGTTACTTTAAGGATAATGAATGTTATGGATGAAGATGTGGAATTCATAGTATTCACTTTTAATTTTATGGATGTTACTTATGATTGGTATTTAAATCTAATAGAAAATTCCATCACTTCTTGGGATGAATGTCAAGCAAATTTTCTTGTATATTTTGGATAGGTCACTAATCCTAGTTTGGTATACTAACACTTCACCAACCTTAAGAGAGAACCTAATGAGCCCATCCATGATTTCAACACAAGATGGTATAACATGTACAACTGTTTAACCCAAAGATATAAACTAGAGGTAACATTAGCATTGTAAATGTACAAGAATGCCTTGAACCCTATCATTGTCATGTTCTTGAGAAGAGAAATTACAGCTAACACTCTGGCATTAGCATTTGAAGAGGATATCATCATAGATAGTAATCTCAATCCTCATATGCCTAGAGTGCCTAATGCCAATAATGGTATTTTAGCACTAAATCCAATTCCACATGCAAGGTAGAATGTCTCTATATTCAATTAGAACTAATTATACACACTACCTCCACTAACATCGACAACATAGTCAAATTTTGGCTACTTGAACAATCATGAAATGGGTAATGGTTATCATCTAAATCATCAAGTGGATACACTTATCACTACCATTTTACAAGATATAGATTCCATAAAGGCATAGGTGGATTATATTTAGAAGATGATTTAAAAGGAAGATGGGCAATGTAAATGGCCCAACTAGTAATCATAATGCTTGATTATAAAGATATAATAGAGCATTCAACAAGCTTGAATATCCTAAAATGCTTCCAAAAATCAATATAACAGAGACAACTCTTCCCAATTAGTGTAGAATTCATAATACTTCCAAGCATGGTGAGTTCAACTGCATTGAATTTTTCACAATATATAAAATTTTTCAAAGGGAGGTGGTTAAACAAGATCAGATACATAATACACTTGAACATCATCCAAATTCTAGCTCTTTTAGTACTACCATGTTCTTTTAAACTCATGACTTTCCCTTTCTAGGTGAAGATGATATTTATTTGAAGGATAGCATGGATGAAGTTCATGTTTTCTAGTAGTTCTAGAGATGTGCATAAAATCTAAGGAATACAAAGCTACTCACAACATCAATTCCTCCAAATACCATGATGATTCCTCCTAATCCTAAAGTAGACAATAATCCACCTACTTCAAAGAGGAATGATCAATATCAGAATAAGGAAGAGCCAAGTAAAATAGGATACAACATTGTTGAGTATATGAAGAAGATCAAGGCAAATATAATTATTCATGAGTTAGCCCAAATTACTGATCAAAAAGAGATTCTCTATAAGTCTATTACTATGAAAGTGCATATAGAGAAATCAAAAACATCCATAGATAAATTTAATTCATCAAATACCAATGTCATCTACAAGAGTAAGTAAGAAGTTTTACCTTTCCTACTAATAATCCAAGCAAATTGATAAGAACATTCATAGCTATTTAGTTAATTCTAGAGCATCTACAACTATCATGCCTACATACATATGTCAAAAGCTTGATTTGACACCAAACCATTTAAAGAATATAGTTTCATAATTGGACAAGACAATGGTCCTACTCATTGTAAAATTGAACAATGTGTACATTGAAGTAGCATCTAAGCGAAGAGTCCAAATGACCATTGATATTATAGTGGTGGACATACCTAAAGTTTATAGTATGCTACTGACCAGGAATTGGTCTAAAAAACTCAATGGATATCTTTCTATGGACATATCTCATATATGGTTACCATGGAGTGGAGTTGTAAATCAAATTAGAATTAATAGACAGTTGAGAATGAAGTATCCCATTATGGAGTATAACATCAATAATGAAGAGGTAAAGTATGAATCTCCCAAGCTTGGTATTTATACTTTTACTACTTATAATCAAGTATAGAAGCTATACCCTAAAGTTTCCAACTAGATATGGACTCTACACTTTGATGGTGCTAAATCCAAGCAAGGATTAGGCATGGCAATTGAGTTGACTGATTCACAAGATAAAAAATTATTGGAAGCATATAGGTTATAATTTTCATGCACAAACACCAAATATAAGTATAAGGCTTTAGTTTTAGGACTATAGTTTTCACTCAAGAATAATTTCAAGCAAATATTTGTATTTGGTGACTTAGAGCTTTTGGTCAATCAAGTCAATATTAGATACCAATGCAAGCTATCATATTTGAAGATATATAAGAATAAATCATGGGACTTGATTGAAAGCTTTAAAGCTTTCAACATAGTATCACTTACTAGAGATCAAAATTATGTTATTGATTCATTAAAAACTATTGCTACTAATCTAGATCCACTACAAGAATCTAAGGTAAAAAAGTTCTCAATTGAATTGGTACCATGTCCTTCTATTCTACACAACATAGAAAATTTATAGGTATTTGCTGATGACCAATAGATTATTCAGTTATTAAATAATTTAGGAGAATTTAAATCCAAAATTATCAATGAGAAGTATATTAATCACCTCTATTAAGAGGAATTATACAAAGAGGGCATTCTTTAGCTCAAGGATAATTAAATTCTATTTAGCTTGGTCTCCTTGGAGTGATCATTCAACATAGATACTCAGGAAAGTAGCTGAGATATCCAAAAGTCAATGAATGAGAATTTAGAAAATAAATCTAGGAGATGAACATAGCTCATGCTATATTAATATTGGTCTTAGCTACACCCCAAAAGAGAGATATCGAGTGACGGATTTAATCACTTGATATAGGGACATCATTGCTTGGACATATGAAGACATGAAAGTATATGACCCATAGGTCATTACTCACATGATTACCTTAAAGCTATATAATAAACCATTCAAATAGAGATAAATTCTAGTCAATCTTATTTTAGATCCTCTCATTCAAAGAGAACTGAAGAAGCTTTTAAATGCAAAAATCATCTTCCCAATCTAATATTCTACTTGTGTGGCCAGTTTAGTCCTAGTAAGAAAGAATAATGATGAGATAAGATTATGTGTTGATTTTAGGAACCTACATAAGGATTCTAAAAAGGAAAATTATCTCTTACCTTATCTAGATGAGGTGATACAAATACTAAATGGTTCTAAAATGATGTCCTTCCTAGATGAATTTCTGGGCTATAATCAGGTATTAGTGTAATTTTAAGACAAAATGAAGTTAGTGTTCACGATGAAGTGGGGAACTTATTTGTAAAATAATATTCCATTTGGCTTAATAAACATAATTATTACCTTTTAATGTGCCATGAATAATGCATTCAAAGGACTGATTAGAAAATGCATAATCATCTACATGGATAATCTTATGTTATTTTCAAAGAATCAAAAAGGCCACACAAGTCACCTAAAGTCCATATTTGAGAGATGCATAAGGTTTGGTATTTCATTAAACATAAAGAAGAGAGTATTCAAAGTGATTAAAGGTAATATTTTTTGGTGCATCATCATCAAGGATGGGATCACCATTGATCCAAATAGAATTCAAGTGATTTAAAAAAATAACCACTAAACAAAAAAAAGGAGCTCAAATAATTCTTTCAAAATATTAACTTCATAAGGAAGTTTATCTAAAGGTTTGAAGAGATGATCAAACACTTGAATGTCATGCTCATGTATGATGTCAATATAAACTAGATAGTTAAATCCAAAAAGTCCTTCCAAGACATTAAAGACATAATATCATAAGCTCTAAAGCAGATCAATCCAAATTTTAATAAGGATTTCTACCTCTACTCATTTACTTTAGAGCATATGATTTATATTATCATCATGTAGAATAAGGATGAGATTGAGAATCTAATCATGTTTGTGAGCACAAACCTAAAAGATACATAACTCAAGTACTTTATTATTGACAAGCAAATATTTTTCCTTGTTAAAGCTATGAAAAAGTTTTAGCACTACATCTTGAGGAATAAAGTCATTACCATTATACCAAATCCTAATTTCAAACTCACCCAAACACATAATGAGTTAGAAGAATTATGAGGCAAATGGATGGTCAAGATACTAGAATTCAACATATAAATCAAGCCTACAAAGATCATTTGAAGGAAAGACATTATTTAACTTATGACTGAACTAGATCTATGAAACACAGTTGAAGAGGTATGTGAAGCTCAAATATATAAATGAGAATGGTATACTGATATAATATAATATTTACTTATAAGGACTTATTAATATAGCTCAATAGAGAAAGAATAAGAGATATGAGTCTCAAATATGCTCATTACATGATTAAGAAGGGAGTCCTTCATAGAAGAAATTATGAAGGTATATATCTCAGGTGGCTATCTACAGAGGAAGCTAAATAAATCTTTGAGAAATTAAATTAGAAGATAGGTAGTGGTCATCCTTCTAGGAATACCATAGTGCATAAGATATTAAGAATAGGATAATACTAGCCAAAAATTTTCAAAGATGCTCATGCTCATGTGATAACATGTCATGAATGTTAAGCTTTAGCCAAGAGAGAAGTACATGTAACAATGCCTTTATAACTACTTATTGAAGGAAGGTCATTTGCCCAGTGGGGTTTAGACTTCATTGGTGTCATCAACCCAAATTCCTTAATAGGGCATAAATTCATGCTTACTACTACAGATTATTACACCAAATGGACAGAGGCCATAGCCATAAATAATTATAGAGCACAAGATGTGATTTGCTTCTTGGAAGAACACATAATCAATAGATTTAGAACACCTATTTTTCTAATTTATGATAATGGACCAACTTTCATATTGACATAATTTACTAAGTGGGTACATGACAACTAGATCATTATCAGGTTAACTTCTAACCATTACCCATAGGGAAATGGACTGGTAGAATCAATGAACAAAAATTTGATCAGTGGAATTAATAACTCAACTATAGATAAGCCTAGGGAATGGAAAATTTTATTAAAGTATGCTCTTTGGGAAGAATTAACTAGACACAAGAAAGCCCTTAAAGCTTCACCCTATCTATTGGTGTATGGATGCAAGCCTATATTCTTAATTATGTTGAACCTACCCACTTATCAATTTATGCAAGACTACATGGAATAGAGTGATAAAGTATAATCAAGGTTGTTGGAAATAATATAAATGTAATATTTAAGGATTGAGGCCTTACACACATTTAAAAAACACTAGGACATGGTCAAAAGGTGGTTTGATAAGAGAGCAAAGGTTAAAGCATTCAAAATTTCAAATCTAGTACTACTTTGGGATAAATCCCACGAGAAGAAAGGACAACATGAAAAGTTTGAACCACTATGGATTGGTCTATACCATATTTTAGATATCATGGGAAATATTATGTTTCATTTGAATGACCTCTAAGGCAATAAGCTTACATATGCAGTCAATGGATTGTTCATAAAGCACTACTTTAGGGATGTATCATATACTAATGTTACTGATCATGAGGGAGAGATGAATGTAACTATAGGATTATATTATATTTACCTCTTTGTTAGATTATATTTCTTTCTTTCATAGACTATTTTCCTACTTTTTAGATTTATCTTTCTTGCTTTCATTATTTTGCTTTCATGGATTAGATTTCATCTTTTCTAGATTAGATTTTAGTATTTTCTTAGAGTATTTATTCTTTGATTTGTCTTATTATTAGAATTATGTTGATATGACTATAACCAAGTTAAAATCCAAATAAACTAAGCTTATGAATTGTGGAAAAGGGGAAAATAAAAATCTTGACACTTTGGGACTAGTTTATAGAATAGGAATATTTCTGTATTTTTGATTCTTTAGGATAAAGGTGGTCAATCATGGATAATTCTAAATGGTGTCACAATTGAATACTTTTACCAGGCATGTAGAAGTTTATCTTAGATTACTTCATACAAATTTAGAAAATTTTCTTATTTTAATAGATCAAATGCACTTATCACGTTGAATAGCTATTGGAAGTGATAATTCTTGGTATAGGTGTGGCTAGCAGTGATGTTCTAGTAATGATTTGTTTTATAATTATACCATCTCACTATGGTTTCAACTCTTTTCTTTTCCATTCAAGAACAAAATAAAAGAGAAAGAAAAAGAAAAGAAGAAATAACCAATGGATTCAAAAGAGCAAAATAAAATCTAAATAAAATCAAAAGGCTAACATGATGAAATAAGGTCAATGTACCATGCATCATGATCAAAGTAAAATAATGGAATGAGAAAAGAAGGAGCCCAAGGTATATCTATTGGGGCTATGATACCTAGATGGTAGCATAGCAATACCTGAGATTCCCTTATTTTTGAGGTTTAATAGATACTAGAATGAAACCTATATCCCCATTAAAACCTTTGAAAAACTCATCACAATAGGCATTACTTAGATTACACATTTTGACACACACATATCCAAGAAATTAGAAGGCAAGTATGTTGTGTGAATTAACTTAGGAGTCTATTTTATGTTTTTGATTTAAGTATTCTTTTGTGGCACACTTTAGATTTATTTAAGATTACAAACTAGAGTTCTAGGTTCTTGAATACTTAGGAGTATTCCCCTTGTAAGTTGTTATTTATTGTACCTAACACACCCCCTTTTCCCATAAGGAAATGGGGAGCCACTTTTTTAAAATTATTATCTTGATTTTGTGCCCCCTATTATATATGTTTATGCAAATCATAGGAAAATATCATGATTTGGCCTTTTACACTTTGGAAAGATGGCATTGGTATTATGTTTCCATAGACTAAATCTTTTATTCTATCAGGTTTGTTACTTTTTGATAATTATTTTAGACTTATGTTTTCATGGGATAACTTTGTTATCCTCTTGAGAGGTATTCTTTTGGGAATTTTGTCATGTACATATCTATGTTAGGGAAATTGTTTTAGATATTTTGTCCAAAATAATTCCCCAAGAGGAATTGGGTCTACAGGTCCTTTGCCCTATGGAACTACCCTTCAGGACGTTCATCCTAGATAATGTTACCCTATGAAGTAGACCCTTTGTGAATTTTTTCTATGAAATATACCCTTAAACCCTTCCACTTACCCTTTGGGACTTTTTTTCTAGATATTTTGTCCTCTAGGACTTATCCTTTAGGATTTTGTTTCAAGCCCCTTTAATTTTGCAATTCAGACCTTTTGAAAATTCCATTCAATCCCTCCACACCTATCCTTCAAGAATTTTGTCCTATACCTATCCTTCGAGACTTTTGTCTTACACCTTTGCCTTTTTGAACCTTTCCTTCAAAATTTTCATTCGAGACACTTTCCCTGAGCGAATTGAATTCCTTCAAACATTTTATTTGAGAGAATTGGGTCTTTGGGAGAATTATTATGGACATTTTGTATGAAATAATTCCCCCAATGGAATTCCTTAAGGAATTTTTAAATTACCCTTTACCTCTAACTTACCTTTGGAATTTTTGTCAAGGACACATATTCCTTCAAACTTTCTGAACATACCCTTTGGCCTTGTGAAAGTGACCTTCAAGACTTTTGTGGTTACCCTTTGGGACTTTTATAAGGGACCTTTCTCATTGAAATTTACCCTATGAAGTAGATGCTTTAGGTAATTTTTCCACAAAGAAGACCCTCCTTCCCTTTTGAACATGTGCTTTAGGACTTTTGTCTTGAACATTTTTACCCTACAAGCCTATACTTTGGGACTTTTTCCCCCAGGCCATTTACTTTAGACTTTATGTCATAGACATTTTGTCTAAGGAAAAAGGTTCAAAACAATTCCCCCAAGGGAACATGACCTTCAAAATTTCTATGTTCACCCTTAAAATATTTTTAAAAACACCCTTTAGGCTTTTTGAAGTGGTCACTTACCCTTCAGGGCTTTGTCCTGGGCCCTTTCCCCTTTGCACCTTCCCTTTAGGATTTTTGTCTTGGGACTTTTAACCTTTGGACAATTATTTCAAACATTTTGTCTAAAAAATCATGCCATTTATACCTTTTTAGACCATTCCTTCAAGCATTCCTTCAAACATTTTGTCTAAGATAATTGAGTCTTTAGAAGAATTATTGAAAACATTTTGTCCAAAATAATTTCCCTAATAGAATTCCTTTAGATTTTATGTCTTGAAATTTTTGTCTGAAGAAATTAGGGTCCCCACATAGAAATTTTGAAACAATTCCCTTACAATAGTTTCCCTAAGACCAATGCCATACTTCCAAGTGGCACCCTTTCTTATATAACATTTTCATTATGTCTTGGGCTTAATTTAAGATTTTAGCCAAGGGTCTCAATCATATTTTTTATACTAGGTCATCAAGATTAAATGTAGGATATCTTTTATATATTATTAACTCCAAATATATTTTACTAATAAGACCTTAGGCTAGAATATTCATGCAAGGTCATTTATACATATTTTCCAAAGTATTATGCTAAGTCATTTTTTTCTTACATTTGCAAGAGAAATGAATCCTAGATAAATGACACATGTCAAGTTGACAAGATTAAATTTGACAATCACGTAGATGTTATTTGATGACCATGAGGATGTTATTCAATGGTTTCATGAACATCAAATTTAACCTTAATAATGTGTCAAACATATGATATTAAATTTGATAGTCACATGGACATCATTTGATGGTTATGAAGACATCATTTGACGATCACATGGACATGATTTGATGGTAATAAGGACATCATTTGATGATCGTGTAAACATTAAATCAAACCTCAATAATGGTTAATTTACAAAATTAAATTTGATAGTCATATGGACATCATTTAATCATTATGAGGCTGTTAATTAATGGTCTCATGAATGCCAAACTTAACTTCATAAATTACCCATTTGGATTTGGATTGAAAAGTGGACCTAGTAGATCGATGGTTCACATTGATTCATATAGTTATTCTAATAGTGCAAGATTGATGGATAATTTTTCAAAGTTTTTAGATTAAATAGAGAGTTTCTAAGTAGCATACCCACATGATCGTAGTACAAGTCATAAGGTTTAAGCCAAAATCCTATGGCACACATTCACTTTGACCTATTTAATCAAATAATGCAAGAACGAGTTAAAATGTCAAATCTCTTAGAGAGTTATAAGTGTCACCATTATAGGAGCCCAATACATAATCTAAAATACTGTGGGAAGAATTAGGTATCCTAGTACATAGAGCTCAAAAGCCTTGAGCAACTACCAAGTGTCACACATATGAAGCAGAGTAAAATAGGGAATGACAATTGCCAAGCACATATGAGTCAATGAGACAAAAACACTAAAATCCAATGAACCACATTAAACCATTATATAGGATATATGGTATGAGATAAACATAGACTTTTTAAAGATCTTAAACTCAATCAAGTGTTGACATATATCACATTGTGAAAGCTAGTAGGGCATTATCGGCATATTACATAGATCTTTAGACACTTAAGCTATATTTATCAATAGACATTAGGTATCATAGTTAAGCTAGAGAGTATGAACATTAATGTCTTAATATAAATGGTGAATATAAAATTTAAGATCCAAATTCTATAAAAAGCATGGGTGAGCATGAAATGCATAGTTTAGATTAGTCATAGCTAATAGTAGTGCCACCGGTTTTAAAATAATGGTAAAGCAATTTTAGTCCTTCATGCATATATTTGATTTTCATTTGAAGGTGGATAATCTAAAAGATAAATAGGTTGTTCTTGAAACCTATAAAAGGAGGCATGTACAATTTTCATAAATGGCACATATTTTGAAGTTTGAATGTAGTTCAAGTTATAATTGTTAAAAAATTGCCTCTATCTTTATACACATGTACATATTTCATATATTTGGCAAAGGCTAATTTAAATTCATAACTATAAGTAGACTCTTATAAGGTTTTAAATCATAGTTAGAACTCATGTTTTGAATATCACAT
>JARHVA010006358.1:335000-365000 GCA_037957365.1 Torreya grandis
TACGCCTTTAAATATTTTGTTTAAATTATATTTTTATAAAGATATGTTGGGTTCATACATGTGCAAAGTAGAAAGGGAAGATGAAATTTTATTTGAAAATTTGTTATAAGTACATCTATTTAGTGATTAAATATGTTGAAAGAGATATGTAAGTCCATATTAAATCATTAATAATTAATAGACATGATATTATGATCTATATTATTGGGTGGATATGTTGACATATGGAACATATTCTCTTAGAGGATATATTATGGAGTCTTATAAGCAAGTTGTAGTATTTATTATATTAGGAAATGAATTAGTCTACATTAGAATTATATATATATATACCCATTTATCATTATGAAAAAGTATTTATAAGGAGGGTAATATCATTTTATAATACATTAAGGATAAATATCGTTATTAGAGTGTATGCTCTAATAAGAAGGTTTCCCCCTTGAAGAGTCCTAAAATAGTGAAGTGATTCCTTCCCCATTAATAATATTTAATGTTTTTTTCCTAAGTATTATGTAATTTGGCCCATATTTCTCTTGTGTTGTACAATCTACATCTCTATGCATACTATTTGGTGTAGTTCTAATATTATTTATGAGATTATTAAAATATGGCTTTAGAGGTATTTATAGGTAAAATAGGAAATATTTTTAGATATATTATACTTTTTTTTTTATAAAAAAAATGCAATGCATAAATTTAATATCCTAATACAAAATTCTAAATCAGACTATTTTTTTCATGGCTAAAAAGAAGATTTAGAGAGATTTCCAAAACATGGTAATAATAAAGATTTGGAGAAATATCAAGGGAGATACAATGATTTGAAGTTGAATCTAAAAACTTGAGTTTTGATTATTTTTTATGTGTGACCCTAAAAAAATCATCTCTTTTATTTTAGGTGAGTGAATCAGGTGTCATTTTATGCAATTGAAAGGAAAAATTTAGATCTTTTTTTCTACATTATTTTCTTATCAAATTTGTAGTAGAAAGGTGTCAAAAATATATTTGAAATCCCAATTTTAGTGGAATTTGATAAATTTATTATAGATAATTTGGATAAAATTAATAATATACTTGAGGACATTGATGGTTCTTTTTATATAATAAATGATGTTCTTGATATAAGTTTTCTTCATTTACATATAAAAGCATAATATGGAAATATAATAGTTACAGGGGTAAATTTTGAGGATAACTAAAAATAATGGTATGAGGATTTTTTTTAATTAGATTAAAGTTATTTATTTATAATTATCTTAAAATATTCATCCACATATGATCAAGGGTCAAATACCTAAATCTAGTCATAGGTACTTGACAATGTTAATTCCTAACATATGTTTAATTTATTGAATTATGCTCAGATACATGATTCTTATTCATCATTACTACAGTAATTTATATATATTTAGGATTTACCCATCTGTTTACTATCATTACTATATATAAAAATTCTAATTTAATTCTCAAACTACCTTACATCACTCTTAGATTGCGTCCCACCTCGAGATAATTGTCTTTACTTTTGTTGGACAAGTTCACATTGTTGAGTATGATGTCAATATAAGAAATTGATTATTAATGCTGTATTTATTTTATTATTATTATTATTTTATAAAGGTTATTTAATTATATATGTCATATATTAATTATTTGGTGAATTTAAGACACTTTCCTAGAATTTCCTAAAAATTGTTCAAAATTCTAGTTTGAGTGCAGTTCACTAAATGTGTACTTAATTTGGCTCAAACACTTATCCATTCATCCTCAAGATATGAAGATTTTTTTTTTTTCAATTTCATTTAATTTAAATCAAATTAATTTATTAAATTTACTCCTTTTTAGGGATTTGGGTTGCATAACTTATCTAGTGTGCATGGGTTGCCTACATGCTAAGAATGGTTTCTTACATGTTGACCTTATCTTATCAATATGTTTAATTTATTGAATTATGCTTAGATACATGATTCTTATTCATCATTACTATAGTAATTTATATATATTTAGGATTTACCCATCTATTAACTATCATTACTATATAAAAAATTTCTAATTTAATTCTCAAACTACCTAACATCACTCTTAGATTGCTTCCCACCTCGAGATAATTGTCTTTACTTTTCTTGGACAAGTTCACATTGTTGAGTATGATGTCAATATAAGAAATTGATTATTAATGTTATATTTATTATTATTATTATTATTATTATTATTATTATTATTATTATTATTATTATTATTATTATTATTATTATTATTTTATAAAGGTTATATAATTATATTATGTCATATATTAATTATTTGGTGAATTTAAGACACTTTCCTAGAATTTCCTAAAAATTGTTCAAAATTCTAGTTTGAGTGTAGTTCACTAAATGTGTACTTAATTTGGCTCAAACACTTATCCATTCATCCTAAAGATATGAAGATTTTTTTTTTTGATTTCATTTAATTTAAATTAAATTAATTTATTAAATTTACTCCTTTTTAGGGATTTGGGTTGCATAACTTATCTAGTGTGCATGGGTTGCTTACATGCTAAGAATGGTTTCTTGCATGTTGACCTTATCTTATCAATATGTCAACTTTGTTTTATTGAGTCTAATTTTAGTTATCTTAAATTATATTTTTAGTAATATATATTTATTTTACCTATTAATTAATTCAATATCTTAATTTATATTTCATTTTATGGATTTTCTAGACATAAACTGTCATGTAAGTTATCTTGTAATAAACTTATTTTAGCTCTAATTATTAATAAATAATTAATAATAAATAATTTTGGCACAATATTTATTTAAAAATAAATCATTTTTCATGTGTTAATATCTACTTTTATTTTATGTATTCACAAAGGAAAACCAAAATTCATATATTTTCTAATTTGAAGTTATTTAGTGTATTTTTTTATTAACAATCACACTTACAACACTATTAAATTAAAAAATAGTAATTTTGGGACAAATTATTTGATACATAGCTTTAATTTCATATTAAATAAAATATTATTTACAATCCTTCCATACATAAAAACTTCATTTGGTATTACATCCTCATTCAATAAAGGTCCATAAGGGTTTCAAGCTATTATCAAAAGAATAAATGGCTTCAACAAATTATGTTTCCTTTAATATTCTTATCTTCAATGGTGATAACTTTAAATATTAGAAAGATTAGTTGAAGAGATTTTTTTTAGGGAAATGATATTTGGAAAATGTTATCCATGGGTAAATATACCTAAATATTAGAGTACCTTGACTCAAGATTAGAAAATTAAAAAAAAAATGAAGAAAAGGTGGATGCGCAAGTTTTTTTTCTATCATCAATGTGCCATAGACCCAAGCATCTATCCAAGAATTGTAAGATGAAACAATATCCATGAGGTATGGAATAACTTGTAAATTTTATATCAAGGATATACTAAGGTAAGAACATAAAAACTCCAAACTCTTAAAATGAAATTTGAAAATTTAAGAATGTCACATTAAAAAGGAGTTGGAGAATATTACATAAATATAAATGACTTAGTGTAAAAAATGAGTGTTTATATAGAAACTATACAATATAGTGTTATAGTAATGGAAATTTTGATATCTTTAAGTAAAAAATGGTTGCATATTTTGATCACGCTGAAAAGTATAAGGACATGAAAACTATTAGTGTTGATGAATTAGTTGGTTCTCTCTTGTCCCTTGAGGATAACATGAGACTATACATAGGAGATAAAAAACAAGCACTTGAAACCAAGATAAATGTTTTAAAAAGCAAAGAAAAAAATAAAAATAAGAATCAAGGGGGTTAAAAAACTCAAATATAGATTTAAAATATGAATTTAACTTCATAGGTAAAAATAATGCATACTTTACTTGTCATTACTATAAAAATCAAGGATACATGATAAAATATTGCTGGATAATGGGAACTAAGAATAAAACTAATCAAGATGGTGAAAAATATACATTTAAAATTAAACAAAGTGAGTTTTAAGAGTACTTATATTATCAACTCAAATGTAATCTAGGAATAAAATAAGTAAATAATATGTGGTTTCTTGATTCATGTTACTCAAATCACATGAGAAGCTAGTTTCAAAAAGCTCAATGATTCTTTTAAAATATAATTGAAATTAGGAGATGGAAAGTCCATCCAAATTGAAGGAAATTGTAGCATGGAAATCACCACAAGTCAAGGTAATGCTGAAAAAATGGTTTTTTTTCCAAATCTAATTCACAATCTTATTAGTGTTGGTCAATTAATAGAAAAGGGTTTCAAAATAATTTTTGAAGATAATGTATGTTCTATTGATAATATCTCAAGAAATAGATTGATTATAAAATATCATATGGAAAATAATAGGATGATTCCATTAATATTTAATATAATTAAGGATGGTACTTGTTTCTATACTATTGAGTATGTTAAAATGTTGTGTCATTAAATATAGGATCATATAATTTTTAAGAGATTGCATATTCTTAATATAAGAGGTATGGTAATAGGTCTTCCCAAGATAGATTCAAATAAATATGATGCATGCAAGCCATTTATTATTGGGAAACATCATAGTGAGTATTTAAATATTATAAAATGGAGATAAAACACATAGTTTGAGTTGGTTCATTAAAATTTATGTGGACTAATTGTTGGCCAATTTTGGCCCACATATAAATATTTTTCATGGTTTAATGAAGCAGTGGATCAAAGGCTTAAAAAAGGGGTCTAGGATTACATGGTGGAAAAGACCATGCTAGTTTCCTTTGGTGTCAAATAAGTTGCTAGAACAAGCCTAAAATAGCATGATAGCCTAAAGGCTTAGTAAATACTTGGGAACTATTTCAAGGTTTTTACATTAGCACTAAGATTTCTTTCAGGGAACTTATTTCACATAAAGTTTGCAACAAAAGTATATGGTAGATTTACCTTGAGGAAATTATCTCAAAGGCAAAAGATAAGTATATTTTATTTTGGACAATTTTACTAAAAAGAAGGCCCATAGACTTAATTCTTTTGATAAAATTGTCTTGAAGGAAAAAAACTAAGGACAAATATTTTGAGAAAATTGTCCAAGACAATTTCCCCGAGGACATATTTCATTCAAAAAAAATGTTTGAGATAATATTTTTGAAGACACATTTTAGTCAAATAAAATTTCCAAAATAGAAGGTCCTTATAAAAGCCTAAAGATATTTCCATCAAGAAAAATGTCCATAACAATATACCTGATACAAATCTCCAATGGAATTGAATGGTTTTGGAGAATTTGTTTGTCAAAGCCTTCAAAATTGATCCAAGAATGATCTCACAGTGTTCATAAGATCATAGGAACATGGGCCAAATTGAAAAAATATTATAAACTCATCAGGGTCTTGAAATATTAAATCAAAATAACTTGGGGAAAGTTTAAGAACTAGATCATCATCAAGACATCATGAAGAACCAAAATAGATAGCAAGTTTTTTCATTTTATAAATGAGCTCAAGAATCCTCTCATAACCATCAGACCATGTAAATAAATTTATTTATTATTTCCAATATCATTCTCTATAAGTTTCATATCTTGATGAGTCTTCTATCTCAAGATCTAAGCCTTCAAAGTTCAGCTTGCCGAGTCGAAGGGGCCAAACTATCTACGACATCATTCAAAAATGAATGGACCAACTCATTTGTGTATTTTATAAATGCACTTTATAAATCCAAGTGAGATAAAATATTATATCATCATGGAATATTTCATTCCAAGATCATCATCTAAAGGTTTCATACATGTGTAATATTTCTAGCTCAAGTTATGGAAATTCAAAGTTGGTCACGTAGAGCGAGACATTTGTGCAAGTGTAAAATTTAAGACTTAGTAAATAACCATTTAGGTTCAAATGATCAATGATAGGTGTATGATCATCATGTAAAATCACATAGGTTATCTCACTTTAACACCTTTTAAACACACTTAGAAATCTCCCAAAACTAGCAGATCAAGTGGGCATAATCTTTTAAGTATTAAAAACATCTCTTACAAATTTAGTGCCTCTAATACATTTTTTCTTATGTATCCATGGATTAAAGTTTAGTCAAAAAATTTAAGGCATTTATTTAAATTTCAACTTTAACTATTGGTAAAATACCATTACGGTCTTAAATTTGATGGTTGTGTAGATGTCAATGATGGTCCCATGGATGTCAAATGCTGGTTATAGGGATGCCAAATTTAGACTATTGTAAATAGATATTTATTTTTAAATACAATCAAATCCAATGGTTGGTATTCATTTATACCAATAATATTTTATGGTGAAAGATGATTCACAAGGTCAATGAGATCAATAGGCTACCATGTGGTGTAAGTACATAAAGTAGGAGACTAACAATAGGAACCTGAGATCAACACATGATTGATAAGTGGCTTAAGCACATTCAAGATGGTAGGAGATCAATGGACTAAATTAATTCATACTAAGAAGATCTGATGGTTTGAGTGCAAGGTCAAAGAGTCAATATCTGATAATGGGGATCTATTAATCCAATGGGAATAAATATAGGTTAGAGCATTCTGATTGGCTTGAGTAATTTTTGATGGATAAAGTCAAACCAAAGGGCAAGTTTTCATCCAAAGGAAACAAGTCTTACAAGGGTCACCATTCCACCATTAGATCTCAATAAAATTACAAGGAGTATACATATCCATATAATCAGGTATAAAGAACATAAAGAGACCACCATTAAGGCTGAATATGAACCTCTAACTCAAGGGTTTGTGTCATGTAGGGCTTGTTCTGTGATTATGTTCACCATTTTTAAAAGGAAAGATTCATGCATATGGTGAAATATAACTTCCCACAAAGAAAAAATGGGTTTATTTAGACCTAATATAATCAATAATGGGTGTTATTTAGTGTATGGGTCTGCATTGACATAATGACTATAGGAAAACCAATAGTTTGAGATTGGTTTTCTATCTATAGTGGACCTATGAACATGGGGATGAGTTTGAGCATGATCTAGTTTGAATAAGATCTATAATTTAAAATTATTCCATAAAGGCATACACATAGACCCCAATTATTTCATCTCCATGACCAACTACATGAAAATGACCCTTCTCCCCACTCTTGCATGCCTCAATGAACCTGTGAAGAGTAATTAGCACCAGGACAAAATTATAATAGATTGATCTAATTTTTATAACTATATTGATTCCATAAATTAGATAAAAACAACTTTATCCTATCATTTAAACCATTATTGAGCATCAATGAGAATATAATGTATCTATGAAATAGACTGAAGTGACTTAGATCAATCATAAAGCTTGAGTGTGCATAAATATAGAGGGAGTTGTAACTTTGATTCAAATGTAATTATTCTCATTTTATTCATTTTTCAATGCCAAAATATCTCTTTTACTTTCCTTCTCTCTATAATTATATCCTTGAATCTATTTTTAAGCATGCCTCAAGCTGGTACAACTAGAATCTACCAGAAAATATATTCTATACCTTTTAAAGTAATGTATAGAGCATTTTGTAGTTTAATAATCTATGTTTTGTGTTTTTCATTTTTTTAATATGAAAAATTGGTTGTCATCTTCCCTTTTAAGGTCCAAGTTCAACTTAAGTGGTAATAACCTTTTCTTTTAAGTCATCTAACATGTCTTAATGTTGATGTATCAGGTAAAAAGTGGATTATTGACTATAAGTGCTTTCAATCAAGCCTTACCCTCATTTCCCTCTAGTCTAAGTCCATCAATTAGACATATATGTGAAACATTATTTCTTGGAAAACATTTTAGACACTACATTAATTCTATTCATAATATATTAGTGTGCTAATGAGTTCAATATTTAGAGTGTATCTTTAAACATTCAATGCATCACCGTAGATTAAAATAGGTTTCATTCTATGCAATCTATTGAATCTTTTCACCCCAAATTGTTTATGTCTTATAAATAAAGGTCTAAACTATCATATCTAATGAACTAGCCTCATTAAAAAACCTATAGGCCTATTCTATAAATAAGTATCCCACAACCTTAGATCATTCCATGTTAGTCCAGGTACGTGTTAAACTTGAATAAATTTGACCTCTATTGGGTGTTATATAGACAACTAATAGTTTTGGCATGCCTAATGGGATAAAGGTCCAAAAGAGTGTGAAAATATTAGTGTGCCTTTCATTTTATCATCTTTTGGAAGTAATCAATTTAGCACTAATGGTGACTCTGAATCAAATATTCTAGGTATGAGGAGACTAGGTATGTCTCATTAAAGATTTTAGTTAGCTCCTGCATCTCATTTAATATATAAGGTTAATATGAATAGATATGGTGAATATTCATATTAACTAGTTCCTTATTTGCATCCCTAATATCATCATCATGATCCATATGAGCCTAATCAACCCTACCATGATCTACATATACCTTATGATCAACCACACTATGATCCTTACCAAAAATATGAGGAATAATATCAATCATACTTGAAGAATTATTACCCTAATCCTTATTATAGATGGAAAGCACATCATAATATTGCTCCTTACTATACCTATCATGAGCTATCCATACTATCACTTAAGCAAACTTTAACATGCTTTGACAAGCATGCACTAGAATTGTGCTCACAAAAGTATTATGGATAAGATTCTCCTATTCACCAGATCTATTATGTGAGGGAGTCACTAAAACAAGTGAAATAAGAATGGGAACCTATTGAGAGAGCCAATTGTAACAATATCATAGATGATATGATGGATGTAAGTGGTTACATTCAAATCATTAAGGATAAGCTAAAAGGCCTTGAAGAGTAGTAGGTCCAACCTCACCAATCTTATGTGCCTTTATTTACACCATCAAGCTTCTTATGTTCCACCCATTCCTCTCTAAGAGACCATTCTAAGTGACCCTTTAGTATTCCAAGTTCTTCATGTGTTCCTCAGACCTTCCCTTCTTGTAAATATATCTAATAAAGTTATCAAAGAAATAAGGGGATTATTTTGAAATAGCCTACTATTGAGATCCAAGACTCCATCCTTCCTCAAGAACCCATTAATAAGTCATTCAAGGTTCCAAGATAGAATTAATTCATGAAGTCATGGGGTAGGGAAAGTGATACAAATATAGATTTGAGTGCTCAAGTTAAAGTAATATCTAAACCTATGCAAAACTCTCTCATCCCTCCTCAGGAATCTTCTTATGTTCCTTATCTTCATGAAGCCATTGACCATCTTAAAGAAAAGTAATTCAAAGAAAATATATATAAATAGATCAAATATTTGGATTTGAATACAATTAAGGAGGAAGATAACCAAAATAAAAATGGTAAGGAAAGACCTATAGCTTTCCCATCTTGGAGGTCTGTCCAAAGATGTTTTCAAAATAAGGAGACTTTAGTTATGAAGGTTGAAGCATAGTTTGAAATGGTTGATGAGTATGAAGGAGAGCATTCAGAAAATGAATGTCTGGTAGAAGATGGTACTCCTTATATTCCCCAACTTAACTTATTTTCCCTACAAAAGTTATTTCAAGAGTCAACATTACCAAGATTCCAAGTTACATAAAGGTTCCCTCCATTCCTAGATCCATCCATGCACCATACATCACATTTCATGCTCCATCTCCAACTTATCACCCCCTCATCACATCTTACTCTTCACCTCAAGTCCATGAGCCTATAAATCAACCTACTACCCCACCCTTTCTAGAAAAGGAGCCTATCTTATAAAAATGAAGTGAAGAGGAGTAGATCTAAGCTATGACTAATAAATAATATGTAATAAGTTATTATAAGGAAGAGACTATCATAGGGACTCCCATGGGTGAACATGAGGGCATATTAACCTTATCAAATGAGGAAAAACTTATTATAGACTCTTTTGTAGCTGACCATGAGAAATATGACCAAGAATTCAAGAAAGAGTTAATTGAAGAAGACTCCATATTTGATCATGTAGTAGTGGATGACCATATCAAGTATGGAATGGAGTGTACTATTAAAGATGAAGGTAAAGTCACTCTTCAAGAAATTATAGTACTAAAAGAATCTCATGAAACTAAGATGGAAGACATAGTTTTTGGAGATGACTATAACTCTATCTAGTTTTGAATTACCCTCAGATGCAATGTAACATGAATAACACCAAATTAATGGCCTCATACATTAAAAAGAGAAGCTTGAAGAGGTAGGGGTTCTAGATGACAAAGACAACAAAGATGATTGTTAGATAAAAATGAAACTCTTTGAAGAGCTTGAAAATATTTTCCAAATTGAGGTTTAAGTACCTAAGAAGGTGGACAAAGAGTTTCACATGGAAGATAATGACCAAGATTGGGAAAAATATATGGAACTCCTTGATGAGATTTAAGTTCTTTCATCCAAGAAGAAGCCCAATATTATTGAGAGTACCATGGGAATAAAATAATTCTATCTTACTAGATCACCATTGGAGCTCATAGTTAAAGAGCCATATGCAAAATATGAGACTATCTAGATGCACATAGATAACTTGTTTGAAGATACTTGGTTTTCATTAACCATCATTTCAATGAAGTTAGTAGATGTAACAAAGAAGAAGCAAGAATCAAGACTAAGATTTAAAAATTTGCATGCCTCATTCAACCCCTCATCCTAAGATGCAAGGGAATTTTAAATATTTCCCTTTAATCTAAGAGGGAAGGTACGTATAGTTTTAAGATGTACATATTAGGATAGGTTTGTTAAAATTACTCCAAGTGCAGTCTCTAGCACATCTATTTATTATCCTTAGTTTTTTATAGGTTTGTTTCCATTTAATAAGTACATTGGGAACTCTATCTTGTTTTGTTATTTTCTTGGTCCTTTATGTGTTTCAAAATAGGTTAGAGCAATATTTGTAGCTAGTGTTGGATCTAGGTCAATATGTTGGACCAAAGTAGAGACTTTATACCAAATGTACTAGACAAGGTGACATGTTTTGGGTCCTATTGCATAGACAAGCATGTAACCCTTGTGAGTCACCAAATATGTTGGCCAATTTTAGCCCACATATAAAGATTTTGCATGGTTTGATGAAGCAGTAGATCAAAGGCTTAGAAAAGGGGTCTATGATTATAGAGTGGAAAAGACCATATAGGTTTTCTTTGGTGTCTGAGCAATTTCTAGAATAAGCCTAAAAGAGCTTTCAGGCCTAAAGGCTTAGTAAATACTTGGGAATTATTCTAGGTATTTTGGTTAAGTGATAAGTTATTTGGGTAAATTATTTCACACAAAGTTTGCAACAAAATTACAAGGCAAAATTCTCTTAGGGAAATTATCTTAAAGGCAAAAGCTAAGTCTATTTTCTTTCAGATGTTTTTTCTGATACAAAAGGCCCACAAACTTAATTCTTTTGGGAAAAGTGTCCCAAAGTTGAAAAACTAATGACAAATATTCTAGGAAAGTTATTTGAGACAATTTCCTTGAGGACATATTTCTTTCAAAAAAACTATCTATGATAATATTTCTAAAGACACATTTTAGTTAGACAAAGTGTCTAAAATAAAAGGTCCTTATCAAAATCCTAAAGATATTTCCATCAATAAAAATGTCGATAGCAATATGCCTGATTCAAAGCTCCAATAGAATTGAATGTTTTGGAGAAATTATTTGTCTAAGATTTAAAATTGATCCAAGTAGGATCTCATAGTTTTCATAAGCTCACAAGGACATGGACAAGATTGACAAAATCTTGAAAACTCATCAAGATCTTGAAATATTGAATCAAAATGACTTGGACAATTTTAAGGACCAAATCATCATTAGGACATCATGAAGAACCAGATTAGATAATGTGTTTGTGTATTTTATAAATGATCTTAGGAAGCCTCACTAACCATTAGACCACACACAATCAATTTCCTTAGTGCCAAGATCATTATCTACAAGTTTCATATCTTGATGAGTCTTCTATCTCAAGATCTAAGACTTCAAAGTTAAGCTTGATGAGTCTAAGGGGTTAGGTTATCTAAGACATCATTTAGGAATGAATGGACCAGTTTACTTTGTACATTTGATTAATGTACCTCAAGAATTTGAGCTAAAATATTACATATCCATAGATTTTTTCATGCTAAGATCATCTTCTAAAAGTTTCATGTCCATGTGAGCTTTTTAGCTCAAGTTATGGAGTTTCAAAGTTGGTCACATAGAGAAAGACATTCATGCAAGTGTCAAATTCAAGCCTCAAAAAATATCCATTTAGGTTCAAATGATAAATTATAGGCACATGAATGTTATTTAAAATCACACATGTCATCTCACTTGAACACCTCGTAAACACACATAGAAAGCTCCTATAACTAGCAGATCAAGTGGGCACAATATTTTTAGTATCGAGAACATCTCCTTCAAATTTGGTACCTTTGGGACCTTTTCACGTCTAGATCCATGCCTCAAAGTTGGTTAAAAAATGGGAGACATTTGCACATAATTCAACTTTAACTATTAGAAAAAAACCATTACGTTCTTAAATTTGGTGGTCATACAGACGTCAATGAGAGTCCCGTGAATGTCAAATGATGGTCATGTGGATGTCATATTTAGACCATAGTAAATAACCATTTGTTTTCAAATACATATAGATACAATGGTTGGTGTTCATTTATAGCAAGAAGATCAAATAGTGAAAGATGAGTCAAAGGGTCAAGGAGCTCGAGAGGCCACCATGTGGCATAAGCATGTAAAGAGATAGACTAACAATAGGATCCTAAGATCAATGCATGCTTGACAAGTGGCATAAGCATGTTATAGATGGTAGGATATTGATGGACCATGTTCATTCATACCAAGAATATCTGATGGTGTGAGTATAAGGTCAAAGAGTCAAGATTTGATAGTGTGGATCTTTGAAGATAATGGGAATGAAGATAGTTTGGAGCATTTTTATTGGCCCAAGCAATTTTTGATGGACTAAGTCAAACCAAAGGGAAAGTTTTTAACCAAAGAAAATAATTATTGTAGGGTTCATCATTATACCATTAGAGCTCAATAAAATTCTAAGGAATAGACATAACCATGTAGTTAGGTATAAATAACATGAAGGGACCACTATTAAGGTTTAATATGGACCTCTATATCAAAGGTTTGTGTCATATAGGGTTTGTTCTATGACTCTGTTTACCATTTTTAAAAGGAATGATCCAATTTTATGTTGAAATATTAATTCTTGAAAAGATAAAATGGTTTTATTTGGACCTAATATAATCAGGAAGGGGTGTTATTTAGTCTATATGTATACATCAACATAATGATGATAGGAAAACCAATAGTTTAAGATTGGTTTTCTATCTATAGTGGACCTATGAATATGGGGATGAGTTTGAGCATGATCTAGTTTTTAAAAGATCTATCATTTCAAAGGACACCATAAAGGCATACACATAGACCCTAATGGTTTCATCTCTAGGACCAACTACATGAAAAGGACCCTTCTCCCCACTGTTGTATGCCTTAACAAACTTGTGAAGAATAGTTCACACAAGGACAAAATTTTAACAAATTGATCTGATTGTTGTAATTTCACTAATGTTAAAACTTACCTTGAAACAAATTTATGCCATCTTTGTAACTTTTAGGGAGCATCTATATAGAATAATGTAGTTTTTCAATGGATTGTAATGACTTAGATCAATTAGAAAGCTTGAATGAGCATAAATGCAAAGGTAGCTGTAACTAAAATTCAAATGGAGTTGTACTCATTTGATTCCTTTCTCAACACCAAAATCTCGCTCTCTCTCTCTTGATTTCCTTCTCTCTATAAATATATCCTTAGATCTATTGTTAAACATCCCTCAAACTAATATGCTTAGACTCTATTAAAAAAATTATTCTTCATCTCTTGGAGTAATGAATAGAGCATTTTATAGTTTTTTTCTAATATGTGATTAGTGTTTTGTATTTGTTTGATATGTAGAATTGGTTTTCATCTTCCCTTTGTGTTCAACCTAAGTACCAATAAAATTTTCTTTCAAGTCATCTATCATGTCTTAATGTTGATGTCTCAATTATAGATTGGATTATTGACTATAAGTGATTTCAATCAATCCTTACCCTCATTTCCCTTTAGCCTAAGGCCATCAATTCAACATCTAGGTGAAAGTTTATTTCATGGAAATCATCATAAACACTGTATTAGTTCTATTTATAGTCTTTTAGTGTGCTAATGAGTTCAATTTTGAGAGTGGATCATTGAAAATTTGGTGCATCAGCATGGGTTAGAATAGGTTTCATTTTATACAATCTCTTGACTCTTTTCTCCCTAACTTGTTAGGTCTTAGAAAGAGAGGTCCAAACTATCATATCTGATGAACTAGCCTCATTAAAATACCTAGAGGTCTAGTCTAGATATAGGCATCCAACAACCTTAGATCATTCCCATGTTATTCCAAGTATCGGTCAGACTTGAACAAATATGACCTCTAGTAGGTGCTATCTAGATATCAAACACTAATGATTTTTAGAAGTATTGATAAGATTTTTTATATAATTTCATTCATAGATGATGTTATAAGTTTTAATGGGTATTTTTGTTACAATAAAAAATGAAGATTTTTATTATTTTAAAACTTTCAAATATTTCACTTAAACATTAATGTCAAAATTCCATCAAGTTCTTAAGAATAGATAAATGAGGTGATTTTTTGTAAATGAATTTCATGAGTTTTGTTCTTCACATGGAATAGATAGATAGCTAGCATCTGCTAACACACCACAATTAAATGGTGTAGGTGAAATAAATAATATATCCATCCTAGATTTAAAAAAATACTATACGCACTTGGAAATGTGTTTTTGGGATTAGGTAGTAAAAAATAGTGTACATTATTAAAATAAGTCCCAATATTGCATTCATAGATAAGATAACTTATAAATCTTGGTATGGTATACAATTAGTTTTTATTCACCTAATTGTATTTTCATTGTTTTGATTTTTTGTATGTTCTAGATGAGAAGAGGGAAAAATTAGATCCAAAGAGTGTTCCTCATATTTTCATAGGTTATAGTGATGAAATCAAAGCATACAAGTTTTACAATCATACTAGTAAATTCATAATTTTTTCTAGGGATTGTAATTTTTTCCAAAATGAGGTGGTTTCTAATTTTGATCATGTAGTTACAAATTTCATATACTAATGGAGGAATTCTATTTAAGTTTTATTTGAGGTTTAAAAATTCCCACACATGTTTCTAGTTAAACATAAATTTGTTGTACCCAATATACCCCCATTATTATCTTTTTAGAATGTGAACCCAATATGTTATGAAAGGTGCAGGTGTATCTTGGAAGTCTTATTTTGAGAGAGCATTATATGTTTCACATAAATTCATTACTATTAAAACATAAATGAACATGTTTTACTTATTTAGACTAACCTATTAATACTATTATCACCAAATCTTTCACCCTAGATGAGGTTTTTCAAGCCTACTCTAATATTTAGGCAACATTGGAATACCTATAGGCCTATGCATTGCCTATAGTAGAGGTAAACCTCAATATTTAAGGACTAGCTCCCTAGATTGATCCTTAAGTGCTTATCACCTACACTAGATGATTACTTATGTGAAAAGAGGAGAAGTAAACATGAAAATAAATTAATCTAGGGGGGTGATACACTATAAATATCTCCATAATATTATCATACACTTTTACTAAGAGACATGACCTACAACACTAGATTTAAAGTCCTATAATAATCTAACATTAATATTTCAACATGGAGGTGATATACATGAAAACTACTCAACATAAGTGAACCAGACATTAGTTGTAGACACTAAGACTAATTTCACACTTGAAAATAGACCCATACACTTAAAAACACTTAATGTGACTTGCTATAGTGTAATAAATTGAATCAAACATGTAAGTATTGAGAGAAAGCAAGGATATATATCAATCACTTGACTATTCATGATACATATCTTCACACATTTTGATAAGGTAGTATATGAACTCAAAAAATAGATTTTATGTATTATTCAAGGGGAAAGTAAAATATCAAACCAATAGGACTTCACCATACTAGGTTTGAAATTATAATACAAGAGCCAAAATGACTTGCATTTATAGAATGTGAGAAAAAAGAGAAGAATGAAGCTCAAGAGTCACAAGAAAAAGTGTTAGGCTAAGAGAGAAAGAGTTACATTTGTAGGAGAATAGAGTATAAAATAGACCATAAAATGTCCTCTTGGAAAAGTGTCCATCAGAAGAATCAAACTCCCCAAAATTGGATTGGGGTACTCTTCATTCGCTTCTCGAAACTAACTTAATCATTAGGCCTCTCTTGAGCATTCTAAACAAGATTAGGGAGAACTAACACATATGCATTGTCTATTAATACAATTTGAATTTTAGTAAAATTGGGTCAACCCATACATTTCTAAAATTTTAGAGGTTTCCATATGTCTGATGGGTGTGTCACGTTAGTCTATCATCTTACCTAGCCTTGTTTTAGTCCTTGTTAAATCCCATCTTCCTTGCACCTTGCACAATCAACCAAAATCAACCCTAGTCAAACTTAGTAAAAGGTTAAAATTGTGTTAAATTGTCATAATATGGTATTTTACATGTTTTAAGGTGTTTTCAAGTCATAAGTTGGTCCTTTACCATGTCTCATGAGCAAAAAGGGCCTTTTGGTCACATTTTTAGCCTATTTAATGACTTGTACAGACTTTCAAGGAAGAATATTTATCCAAAAGTTGGTTTTCAACATGGACGAGGTTAGGATATATTATGGAGTGGTTAAATTTAGTTTAAGAGGTATTTATATGTAGGAAGAAGTAGTTTTTACCTAATTTTAGGCCCTTTTAGGCACTTGTACAGACTTGATGAGCTCATTTTTAGATAAAAACGTGAGTTATGTGTTTTTTTATCTCCCTAAAATCATTTCCACACCTAGTGTGTTGAGATACGGTCAAAAATTTTAGTTTCATCTTTTGTTTCTTCCTTCTAGTCCTTACAAGTCATGAAAGGTCATTTTGTGATACATGGTATGGGTCATACAGTTGGATTTGGGAGGAAAGCCTTTGGAGGTGGATATTAATTTCAGTCTAATTAATTTTCATGGAAATATGTATTAGTTTTATGGATTATTCCTTATGAATCATTTCTAAGACCTCATGCAACTTTTTGTGCATTCACATCCAAGAGGGGGTCACTATTTTCACTTGTTTTAGAAAAAATTTCTTTGGTTTGATGAGTTTTATGGTTTCATATGTTGTATATTATTATTCACAAGTTTTAATATCATTATTTTGGTTTTTAAGTTATCAAATGCCTCATAAGCCTCTTCTAGGCTTGTTATTGGCCATAGATCACTCTCACTACTTTATACTCAAAAAATGACAACCTACAAGTGATTTGAACATGATTTAAGGCTTTTTTCAAAGTGTTCTTAATGAGAGTTTGTATTTTTAAGGTTGAAAAATGCTTTTGGCATTTTAGGAATATTTTAACATGCCTATTCTTGCTTTATTTCACACCTTCTACCTATATACAGTCAACAATCATTACAAGGACTATTATTGACATCAATCTAAGTATGATGAGAACTTTTGTAGTAGATTCAAGTTATTGAAGGTGTGTGGACTATTTTAAAAAATTTAAATATGGGTAATCAACCCATTCAAGGCTAATCTCCATAACCATTGTCTTAGTTTCATTTTTTTGCCTACATCTTGAATAAAGACTACCTACATGTGCTGTGACTAAGAGCAAATACTAAGTTGGGGATTTGGAAATTGTCTTAATTATATCATAACCAAGGTTTTATGCTTTAAAATTTGGCAAGATTAAAAGGATAATGGAAATTCTACCTCATATCTAATATCAGTCCTCACCTTCATCACCTATATGACCAAAGTCACATGTAACTAACCTAAACAGGAGTTTGAGAGAGTCACTTGGATATGGAAGTAAGCAAAGACCTAGATTAGAGCCTTTGTATATTTATTTTATTCATTATAGACCTCATGAGATGATTTATTTATAAATAAAGTTAAGGGGCATCATAGAAAAATATTAACTATGACTTCAGACCTATCTGCCTAGAAAACACTAGATAAAGGTTTATACGCATTTTGAAATTAACATAATTCATAGTTTCAAGAATTTATAATGATATTAATTGGTTGGATTTTTATTATCTACCATGAAAAATAGCTATGAAAGGTTTTGAAAATGGAAATTAAATAAAAAATGGTGTTTGAAGGGTCCAAAAACACTCTTAAAAGTATTGATTTTGATCAGTGACATCTATAAGCTTGGAATACTAAATGATGTTTTCCTCCACAATATAAATTTAAAATAACCTCATATGGTTTAATAGTATCATGTGACATATGTAAGTATGGATATATTAAATACCACTTTAGGAGGATATTACATCAAGTTTGGTTCATTTCACTCATACCCTATCCATACAGATCCCAAAATCAACACCTATAGCAAGGGTATCAAATAGTGAGGTAGAAGGTTGATGTTTTGACTTTGTATTGATTATGCAATGTTATTATAAGGTATAAGGTTGTTTTTTACTCTAGGACCTCTATGGGGAGTCAAATAATAATTAAACAAATCTGAAAGCATACATAAACACCTACATGATAGTGAGACAAAATGTCTCAGTCCACCTACAGGCAGTCAAGAAGTGAACCTCTTAGTGTTTGATGGTGTCTATGTTGGAATCCAAAATGTGATATTGTAAAAATATATGTTTTTTAACCTAAATAAAATTAATTGAAAGCCTCTAAACATCACACAAAATTATATTCATGGGTAGGATAGCCTTTAATAGGCCAAAAGTGTAGGTGTCTTAGTCAATCTAATAGAGAGATTTCATTCTACAAATTTAGGGTAAATAGAGGATGGGTTATAGTGATATAAATATATTAATATTCATTAAACACCCACACATTGATATTCTCACCTTGAGGTCATTCTCATTAGTCTAAATACACCAAGATAATGGGCTCAAATGAACAAACATAGTCAGACATATTCATCTCAGTCAACAGGGTTCAAGATGGTAGAAGTCAAATGAAAACATGGAAGGGTGAAGTGATGTATTAAAATTGGACCTTATATATCAATTCCATGGTAATTTTTAAGGACTCTAGACACTAAAAACTAAACAAATTAGATTCCAATATGGGCATACATAGTTCATCTCAAGGCTTCCTTATAGACATTACATTCATATAAGTCTCTCTTGGATTTTGGAGGTTTTAAAGGGTCAAAATATGTAAAAAAATGCCAAAAATTGGTAAATATCATCCTTGAGACCCATAATACAATTTAAAATGGTTTATTTTGAAGATAAAATAGGGGAACATGCCTTTGTTCTATCTTAGAGGTAGGGCACTTTCCCCCTTGCATAGACCTTTGCAAACTTGGAAAAGGAGATAAAAACATGAAACATAAAGCTTGATTACTTTTAAACAATGTTTTATAAGTTTAAAATCATATGGAGAAATATTTTAAATCATTTTAAATGGTGTGAAAGCAAATTGGGTGTTCTATACTACAAAGGTTGCAGTCACCATGGTAAGGAATGGTAAAGTAAATGGCTAGGTAAGGATGGTCATCTTCAATTTTAACCTTGGATAATACTCATACGTGATTGAACCATGATTAGTGTAATATTATATATATTTTAAACTCCATAAGATGAAATTAAATCCATTTAACCTAATTCTATGCCAAGAGTTATAGGCAGACCTATTGGTAAGGTCTAGGCCTAGTTTTAAAAGGGTTGGAATCTTCACTTCTATCTCTTGATGAGATATTTATATTATTGGATCATGTTTTAGGGAGAATAAAATAGGATTTAAAATATTAGGTTTGAAAAAAAAATCTAAAACAATCCATTTTTGGCTTAACGTACATTCAGACCCTCACAGAATGCAAGAAATGATTTGAATGGCCACCTTTAGATGTTTGTATGTTCTCTAAAGATTTTCATGGTGGATCAATATATTAAATGAGGATGGATATGGTAATTAATGTGCCTTAAATTTTATTTTTACATAATTCTAACCTCTATTCTTTATGAACAAATGTTAAGACTAGAAATTTCTCCCGACCCTCATGAAACCCTCTTAAGGATCTAATCAAGGAAATCTTGCATTTAGAGCATGAGAATGGGATGGAAATGCTATTAAATTTTTTTAAATTGTAATATACTCTCTCAAGATCCCTCTAATTCCAATTTTTTGTATAGACTTATATAGATGGGGTTAGAATAAGACTCTTTTTGACATTTTTGTGTGTTTTGCAAGCATGGAGAAGTCTCAAAAGGTGTAATCCCTTTTGGGAGTTAATTTAAGAATTTTTCTAAGTCCTCATGGAAATTTTTAAAACTATACCATCTCCTAAGTGTGCCTACCATCTCTTTCATTTTATCCAATCATAGTGAATGGGTAGTGAAAACTTAGAAAAAGTGGTGAAACTCTAATTAGGAGGCCTTTTAAGGCTTGTTTGATGAAACTAATGACTTGAAAACCCTTGAAACATGTCATCCCTCCTTGTTCATGGATCATATTAAATAATTGGGAATGTTTTCAGTGCCAAGTGTGATAGGTGCATGGAGAGAAGTCATTTTGGGACTCTCATAGATGATTGTGCATGGATAAAAGAATAAGAATGATCAGAGGAAAATATAATGTATGTGATAGATTGTTTGTAACCCCTCCTACTTAGACCCATCATTAGAACTAAATCTATGTAGTGGTGAGGTAGTTTTGGAAGACAAATCATGAAGGGCAGTTTCTTATGCATGCATAAGGGAATATACACCACATGTGGAAGAGTTAGATGAGTTTAAGGGACATTTGTATTTGTATTACTTTCATGGACTATCTCTCCCTAATTATATTTATTTTGTAACTCCTCATTTAAAAAATGTTTCAATGACTCTTGAACTTCCCTTTCTCTCTCACACACACAATTTTCTATAAATTCTAGCCTTTTTGGCTATTGTAGGGATCTCTCCTCCTTGGTATGGTGAAGCCGTAAATTATTTTTCCTTGAGATAATAAATATAGTTTTTTTACCTAATTCAATATTTCACTAAGTTTACATAATGGTTTCTAGGCTTCTACAAGTGTAGCTTTATTTACCTTCACATGTTATTCTTCTTAGTACTTTGTGTTTTGTAATCTCTCTTTCACAGGTCAATAAGAAGTATCTAATGTTGATATTGTAGGTTTATTGAGTAGTTTATTAAATAGTGTGTCTTAAAATTACTATTTTCTAAGTCCTCCTATCCTAAGCTATCTCCAAGAACCCATGCTTGAAACATTAATGTGTGAGAGAAGATTGTCATTGGATGAACTGTATGTGCAAACTTCTCCTTGGTTCCAAGTGCAAGTTAAAGGGTGTGAGTAGAGCATATATTTGATGTATCACATCCCATATTGAATATTTTATTTCATTTATTATTATCCCTTTTCATCCCCCCAAGTTTTAGTATTATGATTGAGATATAGTGATGCATCAAGGGGAACTAGCCCCTCATCTAGAGATCCACCTCAATTTAGGGACACCCATAGCCCTAAGGTAGTTCCATTGTCTAACTTGAATTAGGAGAGACTTTTCATATCCTCATTGGGTGAAATTTCAAGTGAAATTTTTTTTTGTCATGCTTGGTGGGATAAAAGGTTCATTCTTTGAGGAGTTTTGGTGTTCTTCTCAAGATATCAACTTTTGGAGGCAATTTTACTAAACACCACTGATGACTCCAAGTATAAATCTACTAGTTAAGTAGTCCAGGTATTATTATTGAAGTTTTTTTTATTTTTATAGACATTTCTCATAAGTTTTATGGATTATTTTGATGTTGAGTTTTTCCTAACACAAGTTGAGGAGACATATCCTACTTTGCCTATTCCCCCTCAATATGAATAAGTCCTTGGCCAATATTGTCATGATCCCTATCAATCATATGTTGCTTATGACCAACCCTATCAAGTTTTTACTTCACCTAGTTCCTATCCAAGTCATCCCATTGAAATTTTTAAAAAGAATCTTATTGGCAACCAAGATTACATGTTAGACCTTGATACTAGATATGGTTGTGCTCAAGTCATCCCTAGTGTTTGTATAGAGAGTTTAAGGGATTCTTTGGAATAATTCAAGAAATAATGTATTCCTATAGAGAGATATAATTGGAAAGGTCTTACCTATGATATGATTGATTTTTTTGGCCTAATTTTCCATCTAGAAGAGAGGTTGAGAGCTTATGATCCAACTCAATCTTGGCAGTCCCAATATACCCCACATCAACCTTTGAGTGTGTTAAATTTTCCCACTCAAGATGCTAATCCAAGCATGTTCTAAAATGCCCCAATTTATTCATGCATTCCCTAAAATTTTCCTCCTTAGAAGCCCATACAAGAGATTAGCCAAAGGAAGGAGGACATCATGGCTGAGTAGATTGATGTATTTGGAGAAGATTGTGATAAAGGAAGTTTGAGTTTTGAGGCTCATCTTGAAAAGAAGATTAAATTGGCCAATAAAATTTTAAGGCAATCCATCATGGTAGTGGAAAATGAACTCTCTAAGCCTAATTTTCCAAGTTGGAATCAAGATTCCAAGCCTTAGTAAATTCTAAGTTTCCTAAGCCTATCATTTACTCCTCCATTTGTATCTCAGCCCCATGAAGAATCCTCTAAGCATAACTTCCCAAGATGTAAAGAGGTAGTGGTAACTTGTAAAGAGAATAATAAGAGATGTTTAAGTGGAGAAGTTGGAAGTGGAGAGAAGATTGAAACCCCTCAAATCCTGCTCACCTCTCCTTAAGAAGATATTGAACACATATTTCCACCTCCTCTTACTATTCAATGTTGCCCTTCTAATGTTGAGTATTGCATTTCTACTTGGAAATCTTCTTTTGCTAAACTTCTTATTTTTAAGATGTCTAATATTTACATCACTTAGAGGGAGGAAGAGATAAATATTTCAGATTATATTAATGAGGAGAAGGAGTTGATTCCTTATGAATAAGAAGTTCCTTATGTTGAAAAGGTTGCCTTGGAAGGAGTTATTTTAGATTCCAAAGAAGAAGAGGAAGATGTTTATCTTGTTGCTCCTTTTCATGATGCTGACTAGTCAAAGGATGATGGTTTGTGTTAGAAATTTGAAGATATATGCAATAAATTTGAAGGATTCAAGGGGCATAAAATTAATTTTGAGTTGGTTGTAAGCCATGGTAATCAAGATGTTATGTCTCTTAAGGAAGACATGTGGCAAACCTATATGCAAATGTTCAAGGATAATGAGGATTGTGAGAAGACAAAAATCCTAATGAAACAAGTCCAATATGTTGGAAAATACGAAAATATTGAGGAGAATCACCATCAAGAGATATTAGCTCATGATAGGGCAATATATGGTGATTTTGGGCCTTTTAAGGATGGTTCAAAAGTTGATCTTTGGATTTTTAAAGGTGATTTGAAGGTTTTTTCTACAACCACCTATGAAGCTACCCCCACCAACATCAAGGAAGAATTTGAGAAAGAAACACTTCTGAAATGTCATGATACAACACTTATCAAAGGATTTGAAGAGGTTACAATAAGTGATAATTACAATAGGATCCTTCAATAAGACATAGACTTCCAACAAGTTATCCCATGCATAGATATGCAAAACTATCATGAGGAGATAAAAGGAGAGTATTATGAAACATTTTTATAGGTTCAAGAGGACTTTATCTACCTTGGTAACTTGTGGAAGATGACTCTATTAGATGACATGCCAAGCCAAAAATCAAAGAGAAAATATGAGTCATCTAGAACCATATCCAAAGGGAATCATGCTTGGCATCCTCATTTATCTAGTGAGGAAGGAGATCTAAGTTACTTCCTTTTTGATCTAGGAAGGGAGTTATGTTTAGGTTTAATGTAAATAATTTGTTTGCTTTCAATTGTGTGTTGTGTTCCCAAAGTACTTAGTGGAAAACGTGTGCCTTTGATTTGTGTGTTTACTTTAGTCTTATTGTGTGTTATTATATCCTTGTGTGTTTTGAGGTAAACCAGCTATTTGTTAGTTAATTCAAGGTCTGGTCTTGTTTCTCCCAAGTGCATTTTGACTCCCTCTACCCAATGGATAGGATAAAGCTACTAGTCCTTAACATAGGAAAGCATGTTACCCATAGAAATTACCAAAAGTGTTGACCAAATTTGAATTTTAGTCAAATTGGGCCAACTCCTAAATTTATAAAATTTTATAGGTTTCCATATCCCCCATGGGTGTGTCATGCTAGTTTATCATCTTACCTAGGCTTGTCTTAGTCCTTGTTGAAGCCCATCTTCCTTGTACCTTGCATAATCAACCAAAGTTAACCCTAGTCAAACATGGTCAACCTTGGTCAAAGGTTTTAATTGTGTTCAATATGTCATAATATGGTCTTTGACATGTTTTAAGGTGTTTTCATGTCATAAGTTTGTCCTCTACCATATCTCATGAGTAAATAGGGCCCTTTGGTCACATTTTTAGCCTATTTAATGACTTTTACTAACTTTCAAGAAAGCATATTTGTCCAAAAATTGGTTTTAAATATGGAAGAGGTTAGTATATATTAGGTAGTGGTCAAAGTCAATTTAAGAGGTAGTCATATGCAGGAAGAGGTAGTTTTTCCTTGATTTTAGGCCCTTTAGGGCACTTGTATAGACTTGGTAAGCTCATTTTTAGATAAAAAGGTGAGTTATGTGCCACTAAAGATCTCTACAGTAATTTACATGCTTTTTGTTCTGAGATAAGGTCAAAGAGTTTAGTTTCAACTTTTATTTCTTCCTTTTTGTCCTTGTAAGCCAAGAAAGGTTATTTTGTTATGCATGGTATGGGCCATATAGTTGGAGTTAGGAGGAAAGCCTTTGGAGGTGGATAGTAATTTGAGTCTTATTAATTTTCAATGAAATATTTCTTATTTTTATGTATTATTCCTTATTAATCATTGCTAAGACCTCAAGTAGCTTTTTATGCATTCATATCTAAGAGGGGGTCACTGCTTTCACTTGTTTTAGAAATGTTTTCTTTGGTTTGATGAGTTTGATGGTTTCATATGTTTTCTAATGATTATTCATAGGTTTTACTATAATTATCTTGGTTTTGGAGTTATCAAATGCCTCACAAGCCTCTTCTAGGCTTGTTCTTGGCCATAGATCACTCTCACTTCTTTATACATAGAAAATGACAACCTATAGGTGATTTAAACATGATTTGAGGTTGTTTTCAAAGTGTTATTGATGATATTTTATATTTTAAGGTTTAAAAATGATTTTGTGGTGTTAGGAATCTTGTAACATGCTTATTCTTGTTTCATTTCACTCGCACCTTTTACCTATATACTGTCAACAATCATTACATGGACTATTATTGACATCATTCTAAATATGATGAGAAATTATGTAATAGTTTAAAGTTAATGAATGTCTGTGGAATATTTTAAAAATTTTCAAGATGGGTTCTTAACCAATTGAAGGATAGTTTACATAACCATTATCCTAGTTGCATTTTGATGCTTGCATCTTGAAAAAAGACCACCTAGGGGTGGTGTAACTGAGAGAAAATACTAAGTTTGGGATTTGGACCTCGTATTAGGTCTATAATAACCAATGTTTTATGTTTTTAATGTTGGAAAGATTCAAATGATAATTTAAAGTCTTCCTCATATCTACTGTCAGTCCTCACCTTCATCAACTATATGAACAAAGTCACCTACAAGTGACCTAAATAAGAGTTTAAGAGAGTCACTTGGATATGGAAGTAAGATCAGACCTCAATCAGAGAATTTGTATGGTGATTTTAGGAATTATATAACTCATGAGATTATTTATTGATAAATAAAGTTAAGGGTCATCATCAAAAAAATATTAACTATGACTTCAAGCCTGTCTGCCTAAAAAACACTAAACAAAGATCTATAAGCATTTTGAAATTAAAATATTTCATAGTTTCAAGACTTTCCAATGCTCCTAATTGGTTGTATTTTTAGGTTAAAAAATGATTTTGTCATGTTATTAATCTTTTAACATGCCTATTCTTGCTCCATTTCACACCTTTTACCTATATATAGTCAACAATCATTACATGGACTATTGTTGACATCATTCTAAATATGATGAGAAATTGTTTAGTAGTTTAAAGTTATTGAAGGTATGTGGAATATTTTAAAAAATTTCAAGATGGGTTCTCAACCCATTGAAGGCTAATTTCCATAACCACTATCCTAGTTGCATTTTGATGCCTACATCTTGAAAAAAGACCACCTACAGGTGGTGTAACTGAGAGAAAATACTAAGTTTAGGATTTGGACCTTGTCTTAGGTATATAATAACTAAAGTTTTATTTTTTTAATATTGGAAAGATTCAAAGGATAATGTAAAGTATTTCTCATATCTACTATCAATCCTCACCTTCATCGTCTGTATGAGCAAAGTCACTTGTAAGTCACCTAAATAAGAGTTTAAGAGAGTCACTTGGATATGGAAGTAAGATCAGACCTCACTTAGAGAATTTTTATGGTGATTTTAGGAATTATATACCTCATGAGATTATTTATTGATAAATAAAGTTAAGGGTCATCATCAAAAAAATATTAACTATGACTTCAGGCTTGTCTGCCTAAAAAACACTAGACAGAGGTATCTAAGCATTTTAAAATTAAAATATTTCATAGTTTCAAGACATTACAATGCTCCTAATTATTTATATTTATAGTATATTCAATGAAAAAATAATATGTAAGTTATTTATAATGGAATTTAAATGAAAAATGGTGTTTAAAGGGTTAAAAAACAATCCTAAAAGCATTGATTTTATTCAGTGACATTTATAAGCTTGCAATACCAAATGATGTTTTCCTCCCTAATATACATTTAAAATAACCTCATGTTTTTGAATAGTCTCATGTGACATAATTCATTATATGTAGATTAAATATCACTTAAGGAGGATATTACATCAAGTTTGTCTCACTTCACTCATACCATGTCCATATAGAACCCAAAATCAACACCTATAGTTGGGGTATCAAACAGTGAGGTAAGAGGTTGATGTTTTGACTTTGTCTTGAGTATGAAAGGTGAGTATAAGGTATAAGGTTTTTTTCTGAATCTAATACCTTAATGGAGAGTAAAATAATAATAAAAAAATTCCAAAATCATACATAAACACCTACATGATAGTGAGATAAAGTGTCTCAGTCAACCTACATGCAGTCAGGCAGTGAACCTCTTAGTGTTTGATGGTGTCTAAGGTGGCATAAAAAATGTGATATAGTGAAAATATATGTTTTATCACATCAATAAACTTTATGGAAAGCCAATAAACATCATAAAAAAGTATATTCATCTCAGTCAGCCAAAAGTGCAGGTGTCTCAGTTAGCCTAATAGAGAGAGTTCATTTTGAAAATATAGGGTACATAGAAGAAGGGTTATATTGAGATAAATTAATTAATAGTTCCTTAACACACAAAATTTGATATTCTCACCTTTAGGGCATTCTCACTAGTCTAAATACACCAAGAGAAAGGGCTCAAATAGATAAACATAGTCAGGCAGATTCATCTTAGTCAAGAGGGTTCAAGATGGTAGAAGACAAATGAGAAAATGGAAGGTATAAATGATGTATTTAAATTGGAAATTATATATAAATTACATGGTAATTTTTAATGGCTCTAGACACTGAAAACTAAACAAATTTGAGTCCAATATGGACATACATAGTTCATCTCAAGGCACCCCTATAAACAATGCATTCTTATAAGTCTTTATTGGATTTCAGAGGTTTTGAAGGGTCAAAATATGCAAAAAAATGAAAAAAATTGGTATAGATAATTATTGATAACTATAATACACTTTCCAATGGTTTGTTTTGAGGATAAAATAGGGGAACATGCCTATGTTCTATCTCAAAGGAAGGGCACTTTTCCTCCTTGCACAGACCTAGAAAACTTGGAAAAGGAGATCAAAACATGAACCAAAAGGATTGATTACTTGTAAAAAATGTTTTATAATTTTATAAACATATGGAAAAACATTTTAAAACTTTCTATAAGTTTTGAAAGTAAACAGGGTATTCTATACTATAAAGGTTATGGTCACCATGGTAGGGAATGGTAAAGTAAATGGCTAGGTAAGGATGGCCATCTTCAATTTTGACCTTGGATAAGCCTCCAAAGTGATTTAACCATTCTTATGTGAATATTATATATATTTTCAACTCCATAGGATGAAAGGAAATCCATTGAACCTCATTCTAGGCCAAGAGTTATAGGCAAGCCTATTGGTAAGGTCTAATCCTAGTTTCAAAAGGCTGGTCATCTTGGATTCTATCTATTGATGAGATATTTGGATGATTTTATACTTAAAAAATGTTTTATAATCTTAGGTTTGTATAAAATATCTTAAATAGTCCATTTTTGGCTTAAAGTACACTCAGACCCTCACATAACGTAGGAAATGATTTGAATGGCCACCTTTAGATGCTTGTATGTTCTCTAAATTTTTGTATGGTGGATCAAGCTAGTAAAGGAGGATGGAGAGGTTCATTAAGGTTCCTTCAATGTAATTTTTAGATAATTCCAATGTCTATTCTTTATGAATAAATGTTAAGACTAGAAACTACTCCAAACCCTCATGAAGCCCTCCTAAGGATATGATTGGGGAAATATTACATTTGGAGAATGATAATGGGATGGAAATTATATGAAACTTTTTAGAAATTTTATTATACTCTCTCAATATACCTACAATTCCAATTTGTTGTATGGACCTATAAGGATGGGGTCAGAAGAGTGATATTTTTGACATTTTTGTGTGTTTTACAGATGTGAAGTTTCAAAAGGTGAAATAAATTTTTGGAGGTAATTTCAGAATTTTTTTAAGTATTCATTTCCATTTTTTTTAATTATCCCATCTCCTAATTGTTCCTACCATCTCTTTCATTTCAACTAGTCACAGTGAATGGGCAGTGAAAACTTAGGAAAAGTGGTGAAACTCTAATTGGGAAGCCTTTTAAGGATTTTTTGATGAAATTAATTACTTTTAGACCTTTGAAACATGTTATCCTTCACTTTTCATGGATACAATTGAATAATTGAGAAATATTTGGGTGCCAAGTGTGATAGGTGCATGTAGAGAAGTCATTTTAGGAATATCATGGATAATTGTGCATGGCTAAAATAATAAGAATGATTAGAGGATACTATAATGAATGTGAGGGATTTTATGTAACTCATCCTACTCTAAAACATCATTATACCTAACCCTATGTAGTGGTGAGGCTATTTTGGAAGATAAATCATGAAGGGCAGTTTCTTATGCATGCATAAGGGAATCTATGCCACATGTGGAGGAGTTAGCTAAGTTAGAGGGATGTTTTTATTTGTATTCCTTTCATACAATATATCTCCCTAATTACATTGATGTTTTAATTTATTCTCCATTTTAAACAAGTGTCTCAATGACTCTTGAACTTCCCTTTCTTTCTCACACACAATTTCTATAAATTCTAGCTTTTTTGGCTATTGTAGGGATATCTCCACCTTGGTATGGTGAATACCTAAATTTTTTTTGAATTGAGCTAATAAATATAGTTTTTTATCTTGTTAAATATTTCACTAACTTTACACAATTTTTTTTGGTTTTCTGAAAGTGTATCTTTGTTTACCTTCACATGTTACTCTTCCTAGTAGCTTATGTTTTGTAATATCTCTTTTGTAGGTTAGCAAGTGTCTAATGTTAATATTATAGTTGTAGTGAGTATTATATTCAATAATGTGTCTTAGAATACCTATTTTATAATTCCTCTTATCCTAAGCTATCTATATGACCCCATGCTTGAAAAATTTATGTGAGAGAGAAAATTGTCATTAGATGAAGTGTATGTGCAAACTTCTCCTTGGTTCCAAGTACAACTTAAAGGGTGTGAGTAGAGAATATATTTGGTGTATCAACTCCCATAGAGTATATTTTAT
>JARHVA010006358.1:367500-585000 GCA_037957365.1 Torreya grandis
CAATGTTCAAATTCCATACTCCAACCTACTATCATACTACATTTAAATTCTAGGTGTCATAATGAGTCTAAAAGGGACCCTATAAGTGGTGGTTTCATGATGTTTACATAGTTTTAAATGAATTATTATCTCTTTAAATTCATTAAATTCATCTCCAACTTATTTGAACTCATCTTTGCTCATAGGTCTTGTCCACATCCAAAGTGCATACTCTTAGTTTCTTATTAATCTACAATCCAACTATAGGTGATCATTTTAAGAGAAAGAAAGGTTATTTTAGGTGTTACTCAGTGTCATAACCTTGTGATTTAATTAACTAAAATGTTTTTTGGGTCACTACATCATCTATCATCAGATGAGGTCACTTGATGTGAATACCATGATTTCATTTGGTCATGTTACATCATGAGACTATGTAAGATTGAAGAATATTATAGATGAATGAGTGTCTATAGTGGAAGATTGAATGAATTGGACCTTATTATATCACCCTCTCATGGTCAATCAAAAATTTTATTTTAAAATGTAGTGCCCCTATGATTGGGCTACATGGTCAAACTTATCTAGACCTTAAATGTTCTATCATGGAAGGATCAAAAGAAAATTTGAATCCTTATTTCAAAAATATGAAGGTAACATGTCCCTAAAGTGAATTTAACAACCTATGGACATAACATTTATGTTTTTTTACCACCTTTTGATTCCACTATGATCATCATAACACTTTCAATGTTTTTAGGGACCTTAATGAGACTTCAAACTAGTTCAATCTCCTAATATTGAAATAATAAATCCTTTATCCAAACCACTTGTAGGTGCATATGCAGGACACATGTTAGTGTATGGCAAAGAATTAGTCAACACAACCAATCTCAAAAAATTTGAATGGTTCAAAACTTATTTTTCACACCTTAAGATACCTATCACCACTTTAAAACCTTCATGTTTGATCCTCATGATTGTGTAAGGCTCATATTTTACTTGCTTGTAGGTGGATGCCCACTAAAAACTAACTATGCATGAATATGATTATATTTTACATCAATATGTTAATATTTGAGACTAAACCTCCAAAATAAATAACTAAGTGTTATTTTTAAATATTTTTAATATAAACTATTACCTCTATCTTGAAGCCACTTCCATGAGAAAATTCTATAAGAAATGAAAATATTGGTATGCAACCCCAATGGTGACCTCAATTAGAAAAATAAGATATCTTAGATCATAAATTCAATTCCAAACATGAAACCAAGGATATAAACCATTATATAATAAATCCACACTCTCCAATACCACATACAATACTTGGTTTTTATAGACTAACTCAAACATAGAGGAAACCATGAGGTGATGGGGATGAGTATGAAAAAATGAGTGGAAAAACTCCTTAGAGATGGTTAATATAGCCTCATACACAAATCCTAAAAATATTTACATTAACTTGGAGTGGATAAAGTTTAATTTCTCCCACCAAGTGTATTTGACCTAATTCAACTCCTATTGGCCATACCATCAAAAAACCATTTGACTATTTCTACATGAAAAGGAGAGTGATGGAGGAATAGAATGGGTTTAAGACATTTTTAAGATCTTAAAATCTGATAAAGAATGTAAATTAGTTAAATTTACCTATAGGGTCACTAAAAATCCTTATGTACATGCCACACTCTTGCATAAGTTGTATAACCAACTAAAAATTGGCTTTAACTATCTAATTTTCTTATTTTGATAGTTTGTCAACTCAAAATAGTTAATTTGACACCTAAGTAGCACATAGACATTAAAAACACTTTATAACACTTATTCTACATGGAAAGCCATATAAGCTTCATAAATGACCAATATAATGGCTTTAAGTGACATGAAATGACATAAGGAGTGAAAATGAATATGACCAAGGTTAGAGACATTAAATATGATTTCTTTATGACCATGTGGGACATTTCACAATATAGGGGGGCACTGTATAAGTTTTCAACTATATGTGGTTAACATATTTTGACTTATGGTCAAAATATTCAACATTATTAGTAATTTCCTAGGGGTGGCAAGCCAACTATGCCAAAGATCAGTATCCTTTTCCTATCCATCAGGATGTGGAGTCACCTATGCACAAGTTTGACACTCAATTTCCTTTGAAACTGAACCAAAAAATAATAAAATACACAAAACAAGACACTAAATGAAACACACATGTGTTCTTAATAACACTTATGGAATACACAGACACAAATAACCAAAGACACATGCCTATCCTAATATTTACAAGACCTCACTTGAGGTGAAGAATAACTGACCTTACTTCAACTAGGGTCAAATATGGTTCCTTTTTCATCCTTGTTGATCCATGAAATAAACCTAAGATGTGAATCATGCTTTCAACAAATACTTGGTCATGTTAATGGTCAATAATATTTCCATCCTTATCTATTTCTTTGTCTGAAAGTGGATTACTTTGGGACTTCAACAATGTTCTATTTTTCCCTCCAATAATTTTGTTTAAACTTGAAACCTTACTATATATTTCCATGTCTTATTGGTTCTCTTCAAATTTTAGGTTAGGAGTGATCAAGACTTCCTCACATTTACTCTCTTCAATGTGTCACGATGTTCTTGATATATGAGACCATAAAACTTTGCCTTTTTATTCTATATCTCACCTAAAAATTATTCATGTTTAGTTTGGGTCTTGAGTATTATTCAAACACAAACATACCTACTTTGAATTATGATACTCTTTAATGAATAAAAATTCTTGGATAATATCTTTACTAAGTTCTTGTATGACTACAATTTTTTTGATAACTACTTGGTACTCATATTAATTCTTGAAAAAACACTCAACTTCATGCTTGGTAAGATAATATGTGCATCTTGCTTGTTAGGATTATCAACATACTCATTATATATACACTTATTAGGATATGAAGTTGACTTAACTAACTACTCAAACTCTTGACTTATTATATTGAACCTTTAATAGAGATCATCTTCTTCTTCATGAATGTTATCTTCAAGTGCTTCTTCCTCAAGTGTAGGAAGGATTACATGGTTCTTCTCACCATATTGATCTATCACACTTTTCAAAAAATCATCATCATATGCATGAATCAAGTAATTTCCCTTAGTATCTTATGAAGATTAATGTTCAATGCTTACCTCAAAATTCTCATATGCTCCCTCATGGATGATGTAAGTGCCAAAATCAATTTGCTCAAAATAGGTGTATGGATCATGTCCATAAGTTTCTATACCATACTCATCTATAATCAAATTATAAATTATTTAAATCTTGGAATATGTACCGTCATCCATAATATAATCCTCTTTATCATTGATGATAGAATTCAAATTGGAGCTTTCTTCTAAATAGGTCTTAATGTGAAACTTAGCTAATGGTTGAGTTCTTATGGTTACCTTTGTTCCATACCTTGTCCTAAAGGACAAGAATAACCAATTATCTAAGAGTTAACCTCCTATATTGTCTATGAAATCTCTTAAGAGGAAGATAAAAAATGGGTAGGCAAGTCAATAACCACAATGACTTGAAGGGTGGGGAATCTAAGATAATCATGCAAGAAGACTCTTAATCCTTTGACTATTCTTACTAACTTATTAGTTTTCCCATCAGTTTGAAGTACCCCCTTACTATATGGTTCATATTTTAGGCCCAATTTGTTAGAGACAAACTTAGGCATCATCAAAGTTTTATCTCCACTATCAATTATACATTTATGAATGAGCTTACCCCCCATAAAGACAGTGAGGTGAAAGGGTGGAGGATTGTCATAATTGGTAGAGGGTTTTATAATGTTATTAGGAGAATTGGTAAGATCAACATTACCATAACCATGGATTGATGATGGAGGGATAACATAAATTGTGGATAGATGCCTTTGATAGAGTTCCTTTTGCCTAGGTATGTGAAGGACATCCTAAAGAGATAGATGCCTAAACAATATTCAAAGAATAAAAAAAATTATAGAATGATTATTTAAATTTTCTTGTGTCTTTAGATTCAAGGAAGTGTATGAAACTTGGGGTATTGAAGAACTTGATGTAGCCTTTCCAACATTCTAACTTGAAGGAGGTGCAGGAGTTGTAGGGACTACCATGATTGCATCATGCTTTACTGCCTTGTAGGAGGATTAGTTGAATTTGTAGGCATACCATTAGCATCTCCTAGAGCCTTCTTCTTAGATATAGTATTTTTTATAACTTAAATACCTTGATTAAGAACATAATTATCTTCAACTAGGAAGTTAGTGAAATTCAATCCTTGAGACTGCCACCCCCATTAGCTTGCATTAGAAATTCATATTTTGTTTATAGTTGAGGAATAACTCCTCTTTGAGAAATAAAATATTTATCTCCACCTTCATTGTCATCCATTAATTAACCTTATTTAAATTGTTTTCCTTGCACTAGGTTGCTCTGCACTAGTACCATTGCTCTTGTGTTGGAGGTGGAAGTGGGATTATATACATTAACAAGCCTATTGTAATTAGGTTGAACTTGACCTCTCCCTTTTCCTTATTATTTAGTTAAGAACCTATTTACTTATTCAAAATATGGGCGAGGGTTATTATTCACTCCATAATGTAGATTTGATTGCCTTAGTTGAACTTCTAATATTTTAGACCTTACTTCCCAATCAATTATCTCTTCTACCTTGTTAGGAGTAGTCCTTGACTTGGTGCTAGCATTTAAAACTTAGGTAACATTTGGAGTAGTAGCAAAGTGTTTGGAAATATAGGAATGGAAAATTTTGAAGGCAACTTCCCATCTTTTATAAGGTGACTCTTAGGTCTAATATCAAGTTCATATGCTTTAGTTAATGTGTAACCACCCATGGATTATAACATTATGGCTATGTTAGTACCAATAGCCCTCAAATATGTTGGGAACACAACCCTAGAAAATTGTATCATGGGAGGAGGAACTTATGCCAAGTCTTTTGTAATCTCTCATTTGAATCATGTATTATTTCCTTAGGGCATTTTTTAATCACATTAAGCTAGTGGATGAGTAATGTGTGATCACTCTTTTATTCAAACCTTGATGTTAGTATCTCTCAAAAATCATCCCAAGTTATGATACAACCATTAGGCAAAGTCTTATACCAATCAAGTGATTTACCTCTAAGGGACATGGCAAGGAGTATAATAGAAATATTAAACTCAATAACATTGTGAAAACTAAAAAAGTTTGAGATGTACCTAATATGATCAATATGTGTGACATGACCTTTACCATTGAATGTGGGAACATTATTTGTATCATTAGGGGGAATGTCATCATATACATCAAGATGGAAAATATTTTTAGTGTTAAAGGATGGGAAGTCATGTTTCCTATCCATGTTCTCTTAAGGTTCTTATTCCTCTGTTTATTTTCTTGACTTTAAAAGTCCTATTTCTCTTCAAAGTGTAGAATAGGCTAAGTATGTTTAACATCAAGATGAAGTTTAGTTTGAAGAGGTGAATTGATGGGATTGAAAACTATACTATAAGATGACCTAGTAAGGACCATGAAGTATGAGCACAAAATATATGAAATAAAAATGGTTTAAAATAATATTTTACCTTGAATGGAGTCTCCAAACGTTGATTAGAACACCATATGTTGTTGTGATGTTGTCAAGGCCAATATTAACCTTGACAAGTTATCTTTGGGACAATAGTCTCATTGAGTGTGCCAAAATTGTTGTCACAAAATATTTCACCCTATAGGAGGTTTTTAAACTCTACTATAATATTTTTGAAACATTTTAATAAATTTAGGCCTATGGGTTCCCTATAGTAGTGGTAGACCTCTAAATTTAAGGGCTAGTTCCCTAAATTGATCCTTTAGTGCTTATCACCTACACTAGTTGATTGATTATTTGAAAATAGATATAATTAGACATGAAAATAATATTCTATAATTGGGTGTTAAACTAGAAATACATCCTTATTATTATTATAGTCTTGCACCAAGAGACATGATATACAACACTAGATTTAAAGTCCTAGAATACTCTTAACATTAGTATTTCAATATGGAGGTGATATGCATGAAAAGTACTCAAGATAAGTGAAATATATATCATTTATAGACACTAAGGTTAATTTCACAATTTAAAATACACCCATACACTTAAAAAAATTCATGTGACCTACTAAAGTAGAGCAACTTGCATCAAACATGGAAGGATTGAGAGGAAGCACGGATATATGTCAAGCACTTGACTATTCACTATACATCTCTTCACATAATTTGAAAAGATATTAAATTAACTCAAAACTATCTTTCATATATTATTCAAAGGCAAAGGAAAATATCAAACCATCAAGGATTCACCGTACTAGGCGTTGAATTAGAATACAAGAGCCAAAATGACTTGCATTTATAGAATGTGAGAAAGGAGAGATAAGAATGAAGCTCAAGATTCATAATAACAAGTGTAAAAGTGAGATAAAGAGTCAAATTTTGAGGATAATGGATTATTAAAAATACCATGAAATGCCTTCTTGGAAAAGTGTCCATCAAAAATAGCAAACTCCCAAAAATTGACATAGGTTACTCTTAGCTACCTTCTTGAAACTACCTTCATCATTAGGCCTTTCTTGAGCACTCAGAACAAGAATATGGAGATGTGAAAAATATAAAATATAAATAAGTGGTTATAAAAAATCTTAAATAGGCATCATATTCTTTCTTAACTACTGGTCTTCTTCTAAACACTTGTTCTCACCATTTACAGTCACCATCACTAACATTTTAGGCCTCATTCTCACATTTATCACCTAAATGGTATTTAGTTTATTAATATAATGCATATAATGGGTGATATGACACATATAAATATTAACCTTCCATTATAATCCATTATTCATACCTTCAAAGGCATACCAATTGGGTTTATCATCATCTCACTTGACAGTTACTCTTCATTTCCATTGTCTGTCATAGACTAGCTAAAGTGACTGACTTAGCATAAGTGTTTGTGTGATTTTTTAATTAATAAATGGATATATTGAGTTATATTAGGTCCCAATTAACCTTTCCCAATGATACTAATCCCTCAAATATCCTTTGTATATATAAAATAATCAAAATCTATCAAGAAATCATATATTATACCATGTTCATAGTGGTAGGGCAAAAACCAACTAGGTGGGATAGAGATTGAGAGAATATTATTCAATATCAAAACCATTTATAGGTCATACTATCTTTCCTATATTCATATTCACTTATTGATTTCCAATCAGGTTTCCAATAAGGGTTTTGGGGGGTTTTAGCATGTTTTGACTCTTAGCATTTATTCATAAAAATTGGATGTTAAAGTTATGAAAAAATTCCACTAAAAGCATGTTTAGGACATACTTAAAATTTTACCGAGAGCTTGGGTCAGCATGAAACTCATTCTTACTGGTATGAACATCCAAAGATGTCTTATCGAGCTTGAGAGTGAAGATTAGGTACCTCTGAGGTGCTCTTAAACCAAAAATGATCTTTCTATGATGGCTCTCTATAATCCAATGGCACAAGTTAACCTTATATATATATATATATATATATATATAATTTATCAAATGCATTTTAAGGTTCAATTGGTGTTAGAAATGATATTTGACTCATTTACAACTTTAGGCCTCATCTAGGCTTAATAGGCTTGGTATGTGCATAGTTGCTCATAACCACCTCAGAGAGTTTTTTCATGACTATTAGGCTTCCTACCTGTTAATGTTTAAAAAAACCTATTATATCATTATTCAATACTACCAAGATTTCCCAACACATTTCCTTACCCTCTTCATGTTAAACATATAATTTTACCTCTCTAGGAGTGCCCTCTATCTGAGACAGAATAGAGGGAACTTCACATATCTTCTCAACAAAAATGATTCTATGAGAGGTAAATTTATGTCATGTAGATTCTATGTACAAATTTTCATAGGTTGAAAACATCTAAAATTCCATCAACATTTCAACTTCATAAGACATACTTTTAGACTATGAGGACTATGCATAAAATTTCTCTAGAGATCTAGGTTTGTTGATTGGTTTTGTTCCTTTGGTATGATAATTATAAAGATATTTTATAATAAAACTATTATATTGGTATTAAAATATTTTGTTCATCATCAATATCTACAAATTCCCAACTTTCACTTTTTACTGACATGGGCCAATTTGTAAACTAAATGACTATGTTGTCTACTTAGAAAAGGGATATGCATGTAGGTATTTTAAATATTAGACATTTTATCTCAAGTTAAAATATCTCCTTTAAGTCATTGAATTCATTTTATACTTTTTTAGGCTTAGACCAATTTAGACTTGGGGTTTGCCAATGTTCAAACTGCTTACTCCAACCTACTATCATTCTATAGTCAAATTGTAGGTGCCATTTTGAGACCAAAAGGGCCATTATAGGTGTGTTTTCATTATTTATTCCTAGTGTTCAATTCATTAGTACCTCTTTTAATTCATTTAAGTCATATCAAAAAAAATTGAACTCTTATTTTCCCATAATTCTAGTCAACATCCAAACTATATACTCTTAGTATCTTATCAATCTATAATCTAGTTGTAGGTGATAATTTTTAAGAGAAAGAGAGGTTCATGTAGGTGTTGATAAATGTCATAACCTTGTGTTCCAATTACCTCAAATTTTATTAGGGTCATTACATCATCTATCATTAGATGAGCTCACTTAGTGTGCAAACCATGTTTTCATTTGGTCATGTTGCATCATGAGACTATCTAGGATTCAAGGTATTTGTAGATGATTGAGTGTTTATAGTGGAAGATTACATGAATTGGAAACCTTCTTATATCACCCTCATGGTCACATAACCATTTTATTATGTAAGGCAGTGCCCCTATGATTGGGATGTATGATGGAAATCAACAAACTTATCTAGAGCTCATATTTTTTATCATGGAAGGATAACAATAAATGTATAATCCCTATTTTGGATATATTAAGGTAACATGTTCCTAAATTAGCTTTATCAACTTATGGGCCTAGGATTTAAATGTATTTTCCACCTTATGATTCCACTATGATCACCATGATACTTTCAATGTTATTTTGGACCTCAATGAGACTTTAAACCAGTTTAATTGCCTAACATTCAAATACTCAATCCTTTGTCTAGACTACCTATAGGTGCATATGTAAGACACAAGGTAGTGTCTAGTGATGAATTATTTAACACAACAAATCTCAAACAATTTGAATGGTTTAAAATGGATTTTTCATACCTTAGGAAACCTCTCACCACTTTCAAACATTCATTTTTGATCCTCATGACTATATAAGGCTCTTCTTTTACCTACTTACAGGTGGATGTTTGCAGGAAATTGACTGTGGATGAATATGAATATTTTTTGCATCAGTATTTTAGTCTTTGAGACTAAAAGTATAAAATAAGGAAAAAAGTGTTATGTTTATAGAGGTTGAAGATAAACTAATCCCTCTATATTGAATCCATTTCCATGAGAAAACTCTATAAGAAATTAAAATATTGGTTTGCAACCCCAAAGATGACCTCAACTAGAAAAATGAGATAGCTTGGCTCATCAATTCACTTCCACATGTGATTCTCAGTCTATAAACCATGATAGAAGAAATCCACAGTCTTTATTACCATGTAAAATATTTGGTTTGTACATATGAACTAAAATAGAGAGGAAACCATGAGGTGATGGGGATGAGTATACAAAAATGAGTGGCAGACCTCCTTAACAATGGTTCATAGATCTTGATACACCAATACTATAACTCTTACCATGAAATTGGAGTGGACAAAGGATACTATATACCACCAAGTTCATTTTAGCTGATTCAACTCTTGTTAGTCATACCATAAAAAAATCATTTAACTATTTCTACATTCAAATGAGAGTGATTGAAGATCAAAATGGTTTTAGGCCATTTAGTTTAAGGGATTGGTAGGGTCATTTAAAATCCTTATACATGTGTCACACTTGTATATAAGCTATACAACTGACTAAAAATTTCCTTAATTATCTAATTTTCTTTCTCAGACATTAAAACCTATAGTTTGTCAGATCAAGAAAATGAATTTGACACCTAACTAACACATGGATGTTGAAATATACTTTGTAGCACTTTTCTTATATGTAAAACCATACAAGCTTCATAATTGACCCCAAAAGTGTCTCTAAGTCACATGAAATGAAATAAGGAGTGAAAATGAATATGACCAAGGATATAGACAATAAAGGAAATCTCATTAGGACCATGGGAGAAATTTCACACTCTAAGGGGCCCATATATAATTTTTAAACTATAGGGAGTTGACCTATTTTAACTTGTGGTCAAAATTGTCAACAATTACTTTTTAAAAAAATTCACTTGCATAGGTTTTCAAAACATGCATAACTTCCAAAGTCTCAAGATTTATAGAAATAGTTCTTCAAAACTTTTGTTTGGAAGTTTATATTCAAACATATTAAATCCTTTTCACCTACATAAACCTTTATGAAAAATAGATCTTTAGGAATTTTATTTACAGGTTTAATTCAAAGGTTTTATTTGGAACTTCTATTCATGAGTTGGGCCTCATAATGTTATCTGCCATGTATTAGAGTCTTTAGCATAAATATTCATCACAAGATATCTCTTTTAGAAATATGTATTCATAAATTTTGTATTTCAAAATTTAATCTTTGTTTAAAATGTTTATAAGTTGCATTTTATAATTTTATCTTCAGGATTATTAGTCTATGGAACTTTTGCATTTCATAGAAGATGTCCAAAATTTACTGTTTGATGTTTGATCTCAAAAACTTACTCTTTGGAAAAAAGTGTTCATAGAAAATGTTCACCATTTTGTCTTCACTAATAGGCCTTTAAAAATTTTGTGTTTGGTAAACTTTTTTAACAAAAGTTTTTGGATCTTTTAATTCAAAAAAGGCAACCCTCACAACCTTCACAAAAGGACACCCACCATAGATCTTTAGAACTTTTGTTTGAAATATTTTTTCTCTTTCAAGAATTTGAGTTAACACTATTTTAATGTAACATGTGACTCTTGACTACCAAGAGACTGTATGAAATATGTAAACCCGAGGTAAAAGAGTTATATAATGACACTTGGTAAAAGGAAATGATGTGATATTACCTTGAACATCTACAACATCTACGTGGCATACTTGCCAAAATGAAGTGTCAAAGTTTGAATTAAATAAACAAATAAAGTTTATAGATGTTGGGCATTAATGGTGCATGAAATAAAATTTAATTCTAAAGCTATATAAATGAATTAAAAACAATCTCCATTCTCATTGATCATAAAAACCTTTGAGCTCACTTGCCTCGTTAAGAACAAGCCCTAGTTACCTATATTTTGATCATGAAGTGCATCTAGGAGAGATGAACCACTTAATTAAATAACAAAAAATATATCATCTCATTAAATTAAATATGAAATATTCATTAAAGACATTCATAGGATCCCTACCACTATCCATATTTTATATTAAATATTTAACCTAATACAAAGACACCATCTTTGAACTAGTAATATTCAACAACAAGTATTTTAGTTACTCAACATTATGGGAAGTAATTTATTAGGTTGATGAACACACTTGTGAGAAGATTTTTACCTTATCCCTCTTAATTTATATGTGTTTAAATTTATAGTATACAATATTTAAATTATGCCATGCATATACCTCATACAAGACCATTCTTAACTAGAAAAGTGACTAGGGGCACGTTCTTACACCACCTAGAGCACAAAATTATCATCACATGTATCTCAAGGAATGCATTCTAGAGGCATTTATACATACCTATCATGAGTTATACATACTAATTACAAAGAGTGGTTACATAGAGAAAGAACTCAATTGATAAAACATTGTGCAAATGGATAATTCTTGGGGAAACTATCATCCTCAAAAAGAATAAATTGGTTCCTCTAACTAAGTTCTATATGTGAGTCTCTTTTGAGATGTCCCTCCTAAATTAGTTATATGGATACCCCAACATTGAATTACTTCACCTTGAATTATTTCCACTACTAAATTTACTAATTACCTTAGATATAGTATTTTTTCTAGGAGAAGTAATCAATGTTAAGCTATGGGAACAAGTTATACATAAGGATAAGAAGCCTATAGGGGGCATTTTTATATGATGTCAAACATCCTAGATGTTGTGTTGGGAATAGTGAATATGCACAATGGGTCACTCTGGAGCCCATATCTATATTTCATTAAGAATAATATATGAGACTCTTATTTTATATGCACATATACACCTATACTAGGAACATAATCTGTATTATAGAGGACATATACCCTTAGGTGTGGAGGGATATTCATGAATTACCATTGCATATGATATTTAAGAGAATTTATGACACATTTATGTACATATGGGACTATTGGTTATACCTTGACTAAAATATGATTAGGGTTACTGGCCATAAGGTTACACCCTTACATCTCCCCAAACATGCACCATATGAACTAGTAGAGCATGAGATATCCTACCAACTATAGTGGCGAATTGAAGAATATTTTAAGAATAAGAATAATATTTCCTTACATGGTTCCCATCATTATATTGGTATAATGTGTTAATCCAATGATAAACACTTTTAGTAGGATGATAGGTTCAAAGAATACTACTCATTAGCCACCTTGCCACATAGATATTGGGAAGCTCATGGTAAAGTTTAAAAGAATATTCAAGGCCTTGGTATTCCATACCAACATGAGACTTATGACCATAACTTCATGTTTATTAATTACAAGACTGATGCCCATGTCTTGGAGAGGGAATCTACAACTACATTAGGAAAGGAACTTTTACAAATCATCTAAGAGGAGCCATCTATTTTGATTGTAAATGTACATATAAGGATTCCACCCTCAGGTATATGGGATTTCGTATATTTTTGGATAAATAGGCCTTCCAAATCATCAATGGAGTATGGATAGCATTCTCATACATTACCCATGGAAATTAAAATTGTAAATCAATAGCTTAGGGTGACTGAAGCTCTTAGTGTTTCAAATTTACTTGGGAGAACTGAGGATGAGCCAATTTTCAATAACTCTTAGAACTCAAAATTCCATTCTTATCTTATTTATAATCTAACCTAGTAAACTTTAATTTTGTAAGTATCAAGCACATCCACTTAAGAGGCTTCCCCCATACTTGAAAAGGTTACTATTTGTTATAAGAGGAAGCCAATAGAATAAATCCCTCTAATGAGTCCAAATTTTGAAGCAACATTTATAAAAGGGCCATCATGGGAGCAACAATTTATAGGAGGTTAGTCTATAGATGAAGAGGAGATATAAATAGCTAAAGTCTTAAGCCTCTAAGAAACAAAAGTCAAGGAACCACTACATGGACACCAGTTAGGTGAGGGTGTAATCCCTACTCTCTCTATAGTACCTTCAATTTATAAAACTCTAGTTGTAAATTTTATCTCCTATATGTCTATTGGTTATTTTGATCCCATTTCTCTCAATCGTAATGTTTCCCCTTCCATGGTTATGCTTAAGGTATAATTTGTTTCCTTTGAGCCTAGTGTCCAACCATCCTTGGTTGTCCTAAAAGTAGAAGATGTTTCCTCTACCTCTATTGTCTCCACTTATTTAATATTTTATATTATTCCAATTGTGTCCTTAACATCCATTCCCCAACTTATACTATAATTACTTATAAAACTACCTTAAAAACCCCTAACCCCAGAAGGGCTTCATCTAAGAAATTTATTAGAGCATTGGGAAGTCAACAACTACATGTGTCATTAACTCAATTAGGATTTCTAATCTCTTATTCTAGTTCTTCCCAAGATACCACTATAATATCAACAAAGAAGGCTAAGAAGAAGAATCAAGTGTATAAAATCCACCCATCACCCTAATATGGTGGTATGGAATGGTCTAAGATAATTTGGCCTTCCCTTCTTGACTCATTACTTGAAGAAACCTTGAAGTATTATTCATTGGATCTATTGGTTGAGACTACAACATAAGACACTCAGCTAACTAAATCAGCTCAATTGGTCATTCCATAATAAGTAGTAGATATGGATTCACAATCTTCTCAAAGGACAAAGATTACAATCATAGAGATATCCATAGTAATCTCCATTTTTAACAAATCCATAGGGAGTATCGAAAAGGTGACGAAAATAAAAATTGACAATGAGGATGGAATGGGGATAATTCTTGAGGAGAAATAAGATGTTTTCTCCCTGTTAAAGAGGAAGAGTAATAAATTGGGGTGGGCCCCCTATATCAAGGATTTAAAATCCTATTTTGAAACACATAAGGATCCCCTCCTTGAGCTCTAAGATGGAACATAGCTATTAAAGAGAGATTTGGAACTTGAGTTAGATCAAGTTAGGGAACCATAAAAAACCATCCATGTTCCCATATAAATTTAAACAAATGTGCAAAGTGTAGATTCAAGACTATACAACATTTTAGACTCCACTTCTTCAATGAGGGATAAATTATCCCCTTAAATTATTAAATCTACTAAATTGTTTAATTTTTTAAAGGAAGATGAGAGTAAGCTAAAATTACTTATTCTTTACATAAATGAATAAGGAATAGAGACATCTCAATTGAATGACACCATTAGAGGCTTTAAATGTCCTCAACCTGATTATCATTTAAACATAAGAATCAAGGAAATGGGTCACAAAAATATAATAAATAATGCTCAAGTATGTATAACATGAGAGCCTCATTTTAAAAAATATAGAGGAGTTGAATCTCTCATAGGAGATGGGCTCTATAGGCAAACTAATTAGTACAACTAGTTTTGACCAACTTCTCAAGTAAGCCTCAAATAGCTTTAATTAGAATCTTTAGGGATTAAAATTGGAAGAGATTGAAGATAAATTTAATTTTTCATGGAATAAATTCACATAAGTGGAGATGTTTTGAATCAAATTCAATGGAAGTGAAGCTGAACACACATGCCTAATGGTATAGATGAGAAGGGTACAAAGATCATCACTTTTGAACATGGCTATCATAATATAATATATTCATGTTAGTTTTAATTATTTTCAAGAATTGGAGACCAAGAATAAAGCTAATACTCTAGCCACCACTTTAGTTTCACCCGTAACTTTAGTGCCTACCATAATGACAAGAAATTTAGTTACCATGCGTACATAATCCTTTATTGTTAAAGGCTAAATTTATATGTATTCATGCATATATGATTATTCTATGTAATTTATAGTTTACTTAAACTTGATGTATAAATGTAATAATTAGCCTAGGAAATCTATAATCATGCACATATTGCATGGCATTAGGTAGGCAAACTTATTTTTGACATAATTGTAATTAACTATAAGTATGCATGTAATTTTGACATTAAAATTAGAACTAAAGTTATAATTACTTGATGTAACTTTGATTTTGCATGAACATGGAGGATGAGGTGACCCCTCCCCAGGTATATATATATATATATATATATATATATATATATATATATATATATATATATATATATATATATATATATATATATATGTAATCCCTCATTTAAAAGGGTAAAATTTTTATCAATACAATAAGATATTGTTTCAATTTTCATGTAACTGTATAGATGTATTTTCCTTCCATTTATGAGTAATTAAGGTTTTGTTTCTTTGGTTGTGTTACTTTAGTAATTTTAATTGTGTAAAAAATATAGAGAATTCTATTTATTATCATTGATATATACTCATTTTAGATGTCAAAAATATATTGAATAATTAATAAGTATTGTTGATTTTAAGTAATTGGTTAACTATCTTAATGTCATAAGTGTGCAGGAGTGTTTCCACTTGATATAGTCTTCTAGGTGTGAGCTAAATAAACCATGTATACCTTTTTGGTTCGAGCTATAATATCTTGAGTAATAGTGTGAAACAGATACTATGAAAGGAGGAACCTTTATTTTAGAACATTAAGTTTCCTATACCATTTTATCCTAGACTACCTAATGTTTTTTGTCTATGAGTGTGCAATAGCTACAAACAACAATCATTATTTCTGGAAACACTTATACACAAAGGAACCAACCTAAGAACTGATCCCTTAGAACCATAGATCCCTCTTTTATTCTATGCACCTACATTATTTTGAAGTTTCTTTGAATAGTATCTAACCACATTATAATAGTTTCCATCCATCAAAACCAAATAAGTTTTAATTTATTTACTAAGATTCATTTCACTTCAATCATACTAGTTAACAACCTCCATGCTTAACCTACTATTCCACCACTAAATTTTGTAATCTATACCTAAAACTTGTAACCTAGAGCATATTTAAGATCCATTTATATCATAAAATTTTATTATATACCTATCTAAATCCATGGATGTACACAAGACCCACATCAATAATGAAAATATTAGATCTTCCCAAAAGACTAGTCATCCATTTTCATCAACTCCAAGAAAGAACAAGTAGTTGTTAATTACACATCCAAACAATAATATGTTAACTAATAATTATGATAAGAGTATCACAATGATTAAAAATTAATAATTTAGTTTTTTGGTAATGCTTATGATTAAAATATTATGTTTTCATTGTCATGTGGGTAGTAAACTTAGAAGTTATGCAAGAGCTAGTCAAAATAAATAATGGGTAATTGTTATGAAATTAGCCATGGATTAAATTGAAAATAATGATTTATTTAATATTTTTAAACATAAATTAAATAAAAATGTCACTAAAACTAAGTGTGTCTATGATACTAAAGTCAAGAGTGATGGTATTGTTGACAAGATAACAGTTAGGACTAATTGTAGAAGGATTTGCATAAACATATGGGTTTGATTATGAAAAAACCTATGCAATAATGGCACATAAAGAGACTATAATACTAATTATTTGTTTATAAATTTTTAAATTATGTAAAATCCATTAAATGTATTTCAAAAGTGCATTAATAAATAGAGTGATTAATGAAGACATATATGTGGGGCAGACATAAGGTTTTGAAGTAAAGGGTAAATAATTTTGGGTATATAAGTTGAATAAGACTATTTTGGGATAAACAAAAATCCTAGAGATTGGTAGTACATAATTTATATATGTTTATTGGATAAATTATTTTTAATAATTCCAAATGAACCAACTCTTTACATGTAAGCATTGAGTTCTAATGTTTTATATGTTTGTGTCTATGTAGATGACTTGATAATTATAGGTAAAAGTATGGAAATGTTGAATAGATTCAAGGAATCTATAAAATAATAATGTTATATGAATTATATTAAAATTATTAATTAATTTATTATCATGTAATTTTATAAAAATAGAAAGGAAGTATTAATTTTTCAAGTCAAATATGCCCAATACATGTTAGTGAAGTACAATCTTCAGGATTCTAATCTAGTTGACACTCCAATTTTATGTGGAAAAATATAATTATAGAGGATGGACAAAATTTATATAATGAAAATAATTTTAGAATCACTGTGGGAGGTTTGATGTATCTAACTATGACAAGACCTGATATTAGTTATGTAATTTCACTAGTTTCTAGATGAATGGGCAACCCATCACAAGATTTTACAATAATCGAAGATAATTTTAAGATAGGTAAGTGGTATTTATAATAATAGTATTAGTTTTTATAAAAATAATTTAATTATGTTTAATTATATTCAAATATTTATATTTGCTAGGATATGTTGATGATAATATGTCAATTTTAGGACACACTAGGAAGTGGGTTTCATGGTCTTCAAAGAAATAATATATAGTTGCATTATAATCTAATGAAGTTGAATATAGAACCCTTATATAGAATTTAACACAATTATTATGTATGATATCAATATTTCATTATTTTAGAGAGTTTCAAATTATGTCAACTCATATTTTTATGATAACAATGGGGCAATACAATTATCCAAGAATCTAGTTTTTTATGGTAGAACTAATCATATTGAACTCAAAAATCATTTTGTAAAATATTTGGTCAATGATAATTTTTTTTGTATTGAGTATGTAAGAATTTAATATTTATTTTCTTATATTATCACCAATTTACTGTACAAGAAGATTCATGAAAGACTCAAGGAGATGATAAACATCTTCTTTTTTTGGCATCAAATGGGAGAATGTTGAATATGATGCCAATATGAGAATTTAATTTTTAATGTTAGATTTATTGTATTTATTGATTTATTATTTTATGAGTGTTATTTAGTTTAATTATGTCTTATATTATTTATTTGGTCAATTTTAGACATGTTTTAGAAACTTCCTTAAAAAGAACAAGAACTACCAATTAGAGTAAAGTTCATTGAATGTGTACTTAATTGAGATTAAACACTTATCAATTCATCCTGAAGATGTGAGTTAAATTTTTGGATATGATTTTAATAATTATATTTATAATCATATATAATTTTCACTTCCTCTTCATAGGAAGTTACTTCATATCACACCATGGGTTATGCATACATGTCTCCCATTACAAACATAATTGGTTAGCCACTTGACATTTTATTTGTACATATTCAATTTCCTACTTTGCAAGGTTTGAGGTGCCTAGCTTGTTTAGTGTGCATCAGTTTCGTACTTGCTAAGAAAGGATTCTTGCATGTTACCTTTATCTTGTCAATAAGTCAACCTTATTTTTTTTTCATATAATTTCATTTATATTAGAGTTTACTTTTCATTTTATTTAATTTTTAACTAAATTTATTAATTTAGTTTTCATTTAATGCTTATTCTAGACATAACTTGTCATGCAAGTTTTCTTGTAATAGGCTTGCTTTAGCTTTACTTATTAATAAATAATTGTACAAAAATAAATCTGGTGATATATATATATATATATATATATATATATATATATATAGTTAATATTTTATTTTATTTTATGCAATCACAAATGAAAACTAGCAATCACATCTTTTCTAATTTCAAGTAATTTAGTGCAATGTTTTTCAATAATCACACTTACAACACTACTAGATTAATAACTAGTAATTATAGACCAAACAGGTTTGTATATATATTTAATTAAGATTAAATTAAATATTATTTTTACTCCTTAAATACATAAAACCTTAATACATTAGGTAGATAGGTATATTAATGTCGAACTATCACCGAGTGTAACATTTTCCCTACACCATTTAATGAATAGTTTCTAAAAGATTAAGTATTCATTTTGGACATCCTACATGTTTTAAAATTTATATAAATAAAATTATTCAAAAATTTTATTATAAATAAATATAAAATTTCATTAATTAATGGAATTGATATCTATCTAACATCTATCTATTATACTACTGCACATTGATAAAATATGCCCTATTATTCCAAATTTTAATATCAATAAATACATTTAGTCACAAATAAATTATTAAGCATTAAAAATCAATCCAATATATATCATTGTCAATTATAACATCCAAATCTATTTGTACGTACATATAGTCAATAAACATAATTGCACAATCACACTAGATGAGATAATTATATATGGTTGGGCCCATCCTTGAAGTGTCTATATATTTAGGAAATGATTAGAAATCAACATGGATGATTGGGTTTAGCTCAAAACATTACACTTATCCTTAATTATAGTAGATTTATAGTGCTTAAAAGTACACCTAGGGTTTCCAAAGTAGGGATGAACAAAACATAGTTTATATGATGCAATAATAGAATAAAAATATCTCAAACCTATTATAAGATAGGTGTAAGAAATAAATAAATAAAAATTCCATCATGTTAAAATCATACAATTTATAATTAGTAGATAGGGCCATGGTGCATTGCTATTTAAGGAGCACATACTTGTATAGACATTGTTACAAACATTATTCCTGGACCTGAGCTATAACAGTTATATTTCATCATGTTTTGCATTGTCAAAAACTTATTAAATTAAATAATTCAAATTAAATTCCTTAACCTTGGTTGTGATTATTATTTTTATCATATACCACTTGTTAATAAATTTAAATTAGTTTTACTTTACCTTTAAATTTATGCTTAAATACCATTTACTACATTTTGAATACTCTATCAATGTTTTATAATATTAAAACATTATTAAATATAAAAATATGGTAAAACAAAAGGAAATTAGTTTTAACCTAATTTTTGTTATTCACTACTAACAAAAGAGGCTCTTTCATTTTTTATCAATGGTTTTTTAGAGTTTTTCCTTTCATTATTAGACAAGTTTGATCTTGTTAATATTTTATGACATTTTATTGGTTGATACGTACATATATCTAGATGATTACCTTGAGTATATAATTTTAATTAATTTTAATGAATTTATTATGTTAATTAAAATGTTTCTATACATGATAATATTGAATCAAAATCAGAAAAAACAAATGCATGCATGGACCTCGATTTGGGCTTCAATCCTTGATGAAAACATATTTTCGAATCATAAGAGGAATAAGATGAATGGATTGGCCTCCATATGATCCTTAATATTTTAGTTAAAAGTATATATATTATGTAATTTAAAAAAAAAAAAAATGTAAAAGGTATTTTAATGATTAATTTAAAAGATATTGTAAGTTTATCAAATAATTCAACTTAACCTATAATATTTTGTATACTTTAAAAAATTATTATTTTTATGTTATTTAAGGTGAGTCACCCTTTGTTAAATGAGTTACCTTATGTGTTAATTATCATTAACCTTAAATATAATTATAAAGGTATGAATTTTTATTTTTTAATATGAGCCAATGAGTGAGATGTATTGGGTAGAGTGAATAAGAGTACATACTTTTGAGGTCATCTATATCCATGTGTTTGAATTTTTATTTAGAATATATTACATGAATAAGTTTATATACTATTAGTGATAAATAATAATGCATATATACATAAAATTACTTATTTATTTGTTTAGATAGGATGCATTCATAATTTTTTCTTACATAGGATCATAAAAACACTTAATAGGAATGGCTACTTACTTTTTTAGAACTATAAATGAGGAGAGTAAACCAACTCTTAGAAGTTTTTAATTATATATAAACATTAATTGAATTTATATTATTTAGAAAATTATTATCAAAGGAATCATTTCATCCTCTTCTTCATTAAAATCCACACATGAAAATTTGAGCCCTAATAGAGACAATTGTAATAAGTTGTTAGGCATAAAAAATACAAGTTATTCCTAGATAGTATTTAGTGAAAATACGTTAAATAATAAATATAGGGTCATGTGAATTATAACAATGGAAAAATGAGTAAAAAAATAAATATACTATCAAACTATAATTTAAATAGGTGGTCATAATTTAAAAAAAATTATTAGGATTAAATTTAAGGACAAAAACCTTTCACAAAGATGGGTGATATTTTTCCAAAATAAATCTGGATTGGGTTTTTTTTTAATATTGTTTGCTAAAATTTATAGTGTGAAAAATGTTATTAGAGCATAAATTAAGATTTATGAAATTTATTTTAGGACATTTGTCCCATTTTTTATTTTGAATAAAGTAATTATTTCATATTGCTAGTTTTTTGGGGAATAAAAAAATGTGTTATGTTTGATTGATTTTAAGAGGAATGATGTAAGATGTGTAAGAAGGGTATGAGTTGATGGATTGGGTAGGGATCTAGGACAAATATTTCCCACTATAAAATTTAATTTACTTCAAGGTAATGAGGAATAACCACAACTACCATAAAACTAAGACCCTTTAAATAATATTCAATAAAGAAAAGATCTAACCATATAAATTATTGAAATGGTTACTACTATAAAGGAGAAATTTGAAGTGCAAGATGGATAGACTAATAAAATATAAGGTATATATCCTATGAAAAATAACATTCCACTTGATATGGAATATTAAGTGATCCTCTTCATGGTTGTAATGAAAGGATCTTGTCAGAAGATAAAAGTGTACCTCAATGTTGTATCATATATGAGACATTATTCAAAGAATTACAAAAAAGAAACACACACAAATTTAATGCTTTAGAATCTAGAGATAGTTTAGAGGAATGGTTTTGGGATGAAAAAATAATTTAACTTGAAAAAATTCATCTCAAACAGGAAAGATCACTTCGTAGGTTACCAAATAATTAAGGAGGTAGCTTTATGGTGGAAAAAATGAAAGATTATAGAGAACATTAATATATAATTTATTTTATGATGTTTGTTTATGAATTTTTCTAAGATGAATACATTTCAGAATAATTATATGATTAAATCAATGAGTTTAAATTACATTGAAAGTGTAATATGAAAATGCCAAAATATGAGGGCAAGCTCCTTAGTTTGTGAAATATGTTATGTACATTAAGGAAGAGAATATCATGATCAATAAGTTCATATTAGGTATAATTTACACTTTTAATCAAGGATTTAAGATGTTTGAGACCTAATTTATTGTTGAGATATTGAAGAATTTTGTGTTCATAGATATAGCTTTTGGTTTGACTAATGTTCCTACAAACTTCATGGATTTGATTAATAATATGTTTAATCACTACTTATATAAGTTGGGTTTGGTTATTTTGGATGATATTTTGGTTTATTCTTGAAACAATAAGTATGGAGATAATGTCTTCTTATTACTTCAATACTTGTAATAAAATTAGTTGTATGGTGAGTTATCTTATGTTATTTATTTCAAGATACTATTTATTTTCTTAGTCCTATCATATTATACAATGTAATAGCAATGGATTATGTTGTCACTAACATTCCCTCCATTCTTTTAGAATGGAAACCCATCAGTTTGAATTGATTTACTTGGATAAGTGCATGGTTTTGAGTAAAAATGTAAAGTAATCAAATTTACAATTTGAAGTCAACTTATTTATTAAATGATTGTCATTTTTTGGCTTATAATTATGTGTTTCAGTGATATTCATTTTTTGATTATTCATTCATCAAGTATCTTGACATTTTTGAAATTGAGAGATGAGAGATGAATTTTTTTATAAGAAATTCATTTTAACACTAATTATTTTACTATATGACATTGACATTTTCAATTTGATTATTTGTCTCTTAATGTGAAACAAAACATCATTTTCACTAAACCACATACAATCACATGCATTATTATTAAGAATCATGATGATTTTGGATTACATGGTAAGGTAGGATCCACTTATGAAACTTTTGTAGAATCTTAATTCACACAAGTATTATTTTAAAATTAAATGTTTGGTCTTGTACACACATCATATTTCATATTTCACATTAATTTTTATTTATTTTCAAACTATGTTCCATCTCTAAGTGATAACAATGTCCATATGTCAAGTTTTTATCTAATCAAATCACTCTAACCCATATGAATTTTCATTTTCATTAAAAATTATTCATTTTAAAAACTTGAGTCATCCAAGTCATGTCAAGTATCATTAATTAGTATCCTTTTGGCTTCAAAATATTTTTAATAAAGGATTATAGTATTTAGGTTTGTGACTTGTTCATAACACTCCACATGGCCACATTCCATATATTAAAATCTTCATGATGTATTGAGCACAAATTTTTTTTAAAGTATTTTATTATTTGGGTTTGTAACCCAGTCATAGATTGTCACTTGTCATGATCATGTGAATTAAAAACTTAAGAGTCTATGATGGACCCATTTGAAACCCTTTGAACCTAACCACATGTCACATTTTCATGGAATCATGAGGATTTGGTTGTCAAAAAAAGAAAGCATGATGTAATTGATATGGATACCTTAATAGATTTTTGATTAAATCTAAATAAGCCATAGGTCAACCTCAATGTAGTCATATTGTATATATCAATGATCATCACTTTTGCATTTGGAAAAATCACTATGAAGGTTTAAGTCATCAAATTAGTACCACTTGACATGTTTTTTCACCCGTGTACCTTTGAAATTTATAAAATGTGCTCAAGAAACATTCAAGGATAATAAGAATCTGAAGTAATTACAATTATATAAGTGTCAAATTCATGTTCATTCGCATCTAACTAGGTGTAAAATCATGTTCACTCAAATATTAATACATATTCTCTTAGATTTTCAACAAATTAGTCCATGGGAATGTGATCCCATCACATTGTACCTCTCATCATTATCATGACTCTCAAGAAAAGTAGTTTTACATTCAACATTCAATAAACCTCCATAACTATATAATATAATACCATATAGATCAAACAAAAGGGAATTTATCATAATGACACAGATTTCAAATGTGAATATACTTAGGACTCAAACATAAATTTTTTTAAAAGGGTATCATTCATCATAAAAGTTACATGACTAAGTGGTTCCATTGGAGTAATTAGTGTAAACCATTCAGAGCATGACACAATTTCTCTACCAACATAAATTTTAAGTTTATGACTAGCACTACCCATAAGATCATCATAAGTTTCATGAAAATATATAATCCTTGATGTAACTAAAACACTAAGTAGCTCCTCAATTCTTAGCACCGCATCTCTAGTATATTATCTATAATTATCATATACTCTTAGTCATCCCTGACATTTTTTAATTCTTATTAACATGCATTGAAATGGTATTGATTCTAATATCATTTGTATTTTCATGAAATTTTCGTCTATTTTTTGTAATATTTGCCTTTGGGATTATTTATAATTTTGTATTTTGACCTCTTGATTTTTAAGAGGAATATTCTTTCAATATCAATAAAGCTAAAAAAATCTCAATAAAGTGTAATTTTATTTATTTTTATTCTCTTTTTAATATTTTATTATTTGCATGAGTAATTTTAATTGAGAAATTTGATTTTTGTGATTGGTAAAGCCTTTAATTTGTGAAGAGTTATATTGAGTTGATAACTATTTTAAATATTTTATGCATATAGGCTATGATTTTGACCTTGATTTATAGTTAAATGTGCTTATGAAATTTATCAAAATCAAATATTTTTTAGGCTAATGTTATGAATTATAATTTAAATGTATTTTTCTATAGACTCTTTGTTGTATCTAATTTGATATGAGAAATGACTAAGAAAGGTTAGATATGTTTTCAAATTTTATTGACCAATATCACAAGTCTAACTTATTTTAAATATTTTATCCATGTATACATATACCACTTGTTTTATAACTTTCCATTCTCTCTCTTTTGAAGTATTTTATTTGATATACCTCACCTTATCATATAATCATATGTGAATAAGACCATAATAGGTATTATAAAGAGTTAATACAATTCTAAAAATTCATAGATATTTGAAGGTAATATATAACCACCTTTCTGTCATGGTTGTTTCACCTCTTTGTTACTTAAAAAACTAAATACATGTAACTCATGCCCTGAAATTTTAGTCATTGATCCTAAAACTAGAAAGATTTATACCATTAATCTGTTGGGTGAGTCTAACTCACATAAATACATTTAAATTGGGATTATAAGTATGACCTAATTACAAAGCCAAAAAATATGAGCATATCTCAAAGAATCACAAGATATAACTCCAAATAAGGTTTTAGGTTACATCAATTATTAGATGCACATCAAATACCTAGATATAATAAAGGGAAATTAAGAAATTTAAAAACCCAACCAAGTTCACAAGTGAAATTATATTTTCACCAATATATACATATGGCTTATTTGATAGGATTTATTTTATACATTCATATGGATATCCATGAGTTACCCATGAATCCAAAAATATATATCAATAGATTCAAATATGAGGGAGGACACATTGGTTAGGAGCATATAACTTACTTGAAATACAACTTGATAATATTGAATATGCTTATGAAGACGTAACATGAAATATTTTTCCATTCACATTATTTGAAGATTATATCATTAGATGGGACACATTTAAATCTACATTTTTATCCTAATTTGTAAAAGTAATTAACTCCAATATCCTATACCAACACTTTGTTAACATGAAAATAGAATCCAATGAACCCATATGAGCTTTCAATGTGAGGTTAAAAAAATGTATAGTTTAGTTAAAATATTATATGATATGAATGCTTGATTTACATTATAAATTTATAAGAATGCCTTACACCCCATGACCATAATGTTTATCTGTAGTGATCCTATTATGACTAAATTGAAATTATACTATGTTTCCACCATTAAGACCAAAAGATAATTGTACCCTCAATTTAATCTATTACTTTCCATCCCTAATTTTAACCTAAACATGACAACCTTTAACCCTATTCCACATAGGAATCATAATGATCCCTTGATTATTCTAGTCCTAATTACTCATGTGCTACCCTTGAGACACATTGTTCCAAACTAAAAAAATGGATTCTTAGGTATATAATGCACTCAAAATAAAAACATAAACAAAAATCAAGTCTTGTAACCGACCATAAGTACCACACAAAATCTAATATAAAAATACATGAAAGGGGAATTCGATACAATATAATGCAAGGTCCAAAAACTAAGCATTGATTTCCTTAGTCTACAAAAAAAATAGGCAAAACTAGTGGGAAAAAACCAAGTATAATAGGATTTTTAATTTATAAAACATTAATATACAACAATTAATAATTAAAATCCTTAATTAATATCTATAAATTAGTTTTATCAAACTGTGTAGGATGAATAATATTTTTCAACATGGTGATTGCATTCAATTTTAAAATGTAGTCAAATTTTACCAAAAAAATGGATGGATATGAAGTTGTCCCTAATTAGTCAAACCCTGTTGGCGCATCTGACCCTTTAAGCTCATCCTAAACACAATAGATGAATATGATGATATAAACCTATAGCTTCCTTAGTCAATAGTATAATGAACTTAAATATAATGGTAATGAAGTACATGATTTTCAATAGTATTAGTGAAATAATTATTCACTCATAAGAATGCAAAAAAACCCCATGAAAATGTCCATCACACCAAATCATGGTGTAATAGCTCAAGTTACAATAACAAATAATGATCCCCCACACATATAGGTATTGATAAATGATTATCCATGTATTCAAAACACACTCTTAGTAATGTGTATAACTATAATGAGGATATGAAAAGGATCAAAGAAAACATAATTATACATGAGTTACCTCAAATCACTAAACAAGAAGACCTCCTAAAATCCCTCACATATAAACCAATCCTAAAAAGGTATAAAAAAACACATACAAATGTGTATATACATAATACAAAAATTGAAGTACCCCCATTCCTTCTCACTATAAAAATGTTTGGAAAGAACTTAAATATTTCTTAGTAGACTTGGAAGCATCAATTATTGTTATGCCTACAATAATTTTCTATAAATTATGATTTAATCCCCTGAAATATAAATTATGGTTCAGTTAGACAACTAAGAAGTTAAGTTAGTTGGGGGAACTATTGAATGTCAACATGTAACTAGCATCAACTCCTAGAATATAGCAGTTCATGGACATCCAGGTGGTGGAATCCCTGACCCCTACATAATGTCATTAAGTAGGGATTTACTTAATGTATATATGGAAATGAAATTTTCACATATGTGAATTCCTTAGAGATGAATGACCAATTAGATTTAGGTTGTTAAAGAACCTAAATGAAATAAATTATCATCAAATATAATGTATGGAATGAAAATGTAAATTTTGCTTCTTCTAACATAAGTATCTATACCTTTACCACCACTGCTGATAAAGATAAGAAAGACATAGAATTAACCACACAAGGCTTGTTTTCATTACATTTTTATGGGGCCCAATCCAATTTAGGCTTAGGTGTAGGCATAGTGTTGGTCAATCCCTAGGGAAAATATTATCTTGTAGCCTATCATTTTCAATTCCCTTATACTAATAACTTATCCAAATGTGAAGATTTAATATTAGGTTTAAAATCTAATTTGAACCATGGTGTGAATAAATTATTGATGTATGGAGATTATAAGTTGGTGCTTAAAAAATTAAGAAGTATATTCTAAGGTGAATTGTCATATCTAAAATATTTTTATTCTATTAGTGTGTCCCATAAACTATGTTTTTTTCTCCTTGCTTTGGAAGCCCTAGGTGTACTTGTAAGCACTATAAACTTCAAAAATTAGGAAGTGTAATTGGTTGACAAAAATGACTAGTTAGAATTGATGCCTAATGGATATATGGAAATGAAATTTTCACATCTATGGATTCATTGGAGAGGTATGACCAATTATATTTAGGTTGATAAAGAACTTAAATGAAATAAATGATCATTGAGTACAATTCATGGAATGAAAATGTAAATTGTTCTTCTTCTGACATAAGTATCTATACCTTTACCACCACTGTTGATAGAGAGAAGAGAGACATAGAATTTAAAACACAAGGATTATTTTCCTTGCACTTTGATGGGTCCCAATCCAATAAAGGCTCAGGTATAGGCATAGTGTTGGTCAATCCCTAGGTAAAATAGTATCTTACAACCTATCATTATAAATTCCCCTATGCCACTAACTTAGCCAAATATGAATATTTAATATTAGGTTTAAAATATGATTTGAAACATGGTGTGAACAAATTATTAATCTATGGAGATTATAAGTTGGTGATTAAAAAATTAATAAGTATATTATAAAGTAAATTATCATAGTTGAGGAAAAAACATAGATCTTGGGATTTATTTGAGGCATTTGACACTTTCAATATAATACTTTTTCCTAGGGAACATTATCAAGTAGATTATTAAATGTGAACCTATGCAGTGAATTTATTTCCTCTAAATGAATAATGAATTACATAAATTCTCAAATAAATCAATCTCATGCCATTATATCCTTACCAAGATGAAAAAATTTAGGTGTTGGGTGATGATAAACATTTTTATAAATTTCTAAGAAATACAAATTTGTTTTAACAATAGGTGATTAATGAAAAAGATAGATACACCTCTCATTAAAATGAGAAATGATATAATGGGACAAAAAAACTAAAGGCAATTAGGATCCTGAAAGCGATGGTATTACTAGAAATAACCTACCAAAACATCCTAAGTATGTGAACACTAGATTGAGATGTAATGAATATGATAAGGAATAATTCATATCCTTGACCCAAATATACAAATAAATAATTATGTGTTCATACCATGACTTGATTTTTTTGGGTCCAAGGGACATTACTCATACTATCCCACTTAGATAAGGAAAAAATAATTTGAGATAGATAAAAAGACCTATCAATCCCATTATGAAAACCCTTATTAAAAAGGAGGTATATAATTTTTTGGTAGCTAAAATTATATTCCTAATTTGACATTCAAATTGGATGGCTAATTAGATACCTATGTTGAAAAATAATGGAGACATATGATTATGTGTTGATTTTAGAAACATGAAATTGGCATCTAAAAAATAAAATTATCATTTACACTCTCCATATGAAGTCATTAAAATGGTTATTGGTTGTGATATAAAGTCATTCTTAGATGGTAATTCAAGATACATTCAAGTTCTAGTTGATAAAGAACTCATAATCAAAACAACCTTTACTACAAATTAGGGAATTTTTGCTTACAAAAGAATGCATTTTGGATTGATAAATGTAGGATAAAATTTATAACATGCTATATATAATTAATTTTAAGGATTGGTTATTAAGTGAATTATTATCTATATCGATGATCTGATTATTTTATCTAAAAATAGGCTAAAACCTATGCATCAATTAAAGAGGCTTTTTGACAGATGAAAAATGTGTGGTATTTCATTGAACACTAAAAATAGTATATTTGGCATCATGTAAGGTAAGTTATTGGGTCATATCATGACTAAATAAGTTTTATATATAGACCCAAAATGAAATAGTATAATTTCAAACATTCCATTTCCTAATAGTAAGAAATAGTTAAAATCATTTTTGGTAATAACAATTTTGTACACAAGTTTATTTCATTTTTTTTTGAGATTGTCAAAGCACTAAATGATAATTTTAAATATGATGAAAAGGTATAAAAAAATAAGTGGCTAGGATTTCATTCCAATACATAAATAATGTTATCAATCAAGCACCAGTTTTGGTTAGTTTAGACTTAACCAAGACTTTTAATTTTATTCATTCATGTCAGATCATACTATTATTGCAATACTCCCACAAAATTGAATTATAAGGAACATATTATAGCATTAATTATATCAAATTTGAAATGTTTTAAGGTGAGATATTATATTTTTAGTAATATGGCATATGCCTTGGTCAAAGTAATAAATAAATTCAAGCATTATATATTATGTAACAATCTTTATGCAATTCTCCCTGATCCAATGGTCAAAATCATATTAGGACATAATGAGTTGGGTAAATGAATAGGGTAATTGATGTAAAAACTAAAAGAATATGAATTAAATATCAAACAAGAAAATATGGTAGGAGGTCGAGGAATCACATATATAGTGATATAATTTAATCCTATAATAAATATTATGTAATTGGATTAGACCCAAATGATGGGCCATGACTTGTATGATCAAATCATTCACTACATATTATATGGGAGATAAATTAAATGTATAATACAAGATTTTAAGATAATTTTAACTCATTATATGATAAATAAATGGGTTGTATATTAGAATAACTACAAATGAATATATTTTTGATGTGTATCAAAGGAAGAATTTAAAGAAATCATGACCAATTTTCATGAAAGGTTATGTAATGGTTATCCTTTAGGAACTATGATAACACATAAAATATTATGAGTTGGGTGTTATTGGCCTGCCATATTCAAAGATGGGCATTATCATGTTAGAACCTATCATGAGTTATACTTTTTTTCCTAAATGGAAGTCACTATAGTAATGTCACTCCAAACTGTAATTAAAGGATCCCTTTTTACTCAATGGGGGTTGTATTTTATTAGAGTAATAAAGCCAAAATATTTAATGCGATACACATTTATAATGACCACTACAAATTATTGCACCAATTGGACTAAAGCTATTACTACAAATAATAGTACTATAAAGGAAGTAATCAAGTTTATAGAGAATAATACATTCACCATGGTTGTTTTGTCAATTTCACTAGTATATGATAATAGGCATGATTTAATGTCAATATAACTCAAAGAGTGGGATTATGATAAACACATCACCTTGAATTTTCATCCAATTAATATATATAAGTGAATGGGCTAGTTGAGTCTAGAAATAACAATTTTGTGAATGTGATCAATAAATTATCTAAGAAATAACCTAGGGATAAACATTCCTTGTTAAAATACACAATTTGGACTAATCTAACTAGATACAAACAAGACATCAAAATTTCATCATTTATTCTTGTATATGGCCAGTAACCAATATTCCTTATAACACTTAAATTATACACATACTATTTTATGAAGGAATACATTGAAAGTTATGATTGAATGAATTCACATCTATTGGAAATTTCTTAAATTGAGGATATACATGAATAATCTCTCCATAAATTTATCAAAAAACATGGCACTATCAAAAGGTGGTTTAATTAAAAAACTAAGGCAAAATATTTTAAGATTTTAAACATAGTTCTAATCTAAGATAAGGATCTTGAAAATAAAGGGCATCATGAAAAAATCACTCCATTATAGATTGGTCCATAATTTATTTTAAAGATTTTATGAAATAATTATTTTAGATTATTTTTTTTACAAAGTAATGACTTGTCACTAATAGTGAATGGATAATACTTAAATCACTAATTCTTATCTATGTAATCATCTATTTCTTAAAATGATCCATAATTTATAGTTAGATTAGAATAGGTTAGCTAAAATATATTATTTTCCTTTTAGCATAATTGTTTCATTTTATATTAGTTTGTTTTCTTAGTTGTTAAATAAGTCTTTCTTAAAAAAAATAGCTTGTTACTACTGATAAATGTAAATAGAAAACACCTCTGACAAAATGGTTGGCCCAAGTTAGATGTACTAGAGAAGATGAATATTGTCAAAAAAATTGGTTTTGATTTAGAATACTTCAATGATGACCCCTAATTATTGCATGTTTATACTATGATTGAGGCTATTGTGACAAAACTATCATATTAGTTAAATAAATTTTTTTTTACCACACTTGGAAAAGACTCCAAAACACTTAAATCATAAAAAAATTCATTGGAAATAAAATGGATTAAAAAGAGGAAAATCATTTAAATAAAATATTTTAGGGATACCTTCAACCCAGTTTTATTAGTTCCCAAAATTTTGAACAATAAAAATGATTTAATTACATTTAGGGGAGAAATAATGTCCTTAAATCAAAATAAAAAATATTTCTATTAAGCAGGTGATTCAGATAATCTCCATTTGGGATATGGATGCCTCAATAGCAATGGAATAAGGTCTATATTGGAGTGTGTATGAAATCAAAAATGCATCATGTCTATAAATCAATCTTGGATCAAAGAAGATAGAACACACTTACACTTCTGATTGGGAATACATTTTTAAAGCAGGAACATGACCAGTATGGAGATCTACTAGACCTGATTAGGGGATCACTTGTCATAATACACCATGCTAGGAATGTTTTCCATTCCTAAATTCTAACATAATAATGTAACAACCCTAAAATAGTCCTAGGTTTAATGTTCACTCTATTATAATAAACAAGAAAGTAAATCTAATCTAGTGCACATCAAAGCTTGTGGTGTAATAAAAAGTGTTAGTAAAGAAATCAAAACATGTATAAGAGAATATCAATCAGGATAAGTATGATTAATACCATAATACATGGAATATGAAGAGTAATATTAATCAAGCCAATACTTATGCTACTTCTATCTACTAAAAGAGAGGTGAACAAAGTTAGAATATACTTACTTAAATGTGAACCTATCGAGACTCAATATCTCCCTTGGCCAAAGGGGATTTGCAAGAGGTTTTTATCATTTATAAAGATAAATAAGAAGTCCAAAGAATCCAATACTTATCCACAAGACTATATTATCTAAGTAGAAACCCTAAGCTAAGACTCCTCAAGTAGAATGGTGGAAGAGCAGATCATAAAGAAGTACGAGTGAATAATAACTCTTGATTGAATATTGAAATAATGATGTAATGATCTTGTATTTATAAGTGGATATTTCCCTAAATAATCTTAGAAATGTTGGCTATACAGGGTCAACCTAGTTGATCATGTATGTTTTTGGGGATAATTCACTAGGTCTAAACTAGGTTGACTGAAGGGCTAACAAACTCAAAAAGTGGAAAATACCCCTAGAGTGTATAGGGTTGACCTAGTTAACCTAGTATAGTTGACTATCCAAAATGGAATTAAGGAAAAAAATGGAGTATAAAGAATGGAAAAAGATTATAAGAGTGTGCAAGGGAGGAGTAATAGCTTAGGGAATGGTTTTAAGAGTTTGTTGGATTTGTAATAATGTGAAAATAAATAACAAAAATCCTAAAAATAACCAAAGGTCTACCCACCCATTTCTTGGTGCATCTCTTAAGCCATGTACTTAGAGAGATTGAATCTTGATGGGTTCTTGCAAGATGTAAAGCATCAATATTTGATAAAAGTTGAAAATATATGTGTATACATATGCCCCACTCAAAGCTCATCATGTTTCACTATGGTGCAATAGGGGATGGTGCTTTGAGAAAGAACATAGTAACACACAACATTGATGCTCAAAAAAATTTGTAGTAGTATAAAGAAAAAATAACTAAAAGTAAATGACTAAAAACTAAATGTGATGTGTACTTTGACTTACCTATTATCACATGATGGTTTTATACTATGTGGTTAGTTTTGTTTGTGTAAGGCATAAAGACTGGTTTTGACAAACCTAAGAATACAAAACAAGAGAGAACAAACAAACAAACATAAGAAAAGATAATATATCTAGTGTTATGAGGATGAGATGTACTTGGGAATGTTGCAAAGATGGGGTGATAAGTGATATGTTAGACCAAATGACCAAGTCAAAAATACAAGAGTAAATTGGGTAACCAAAAAGCCAAGGCTACTAAAGACCAAAAAACTCAAACAATTTATCCTTAAGTAAGAAAGGTAAACTCACCAAGTCAAACTAAGGATACATGTCAAACAAGATGGTAATAAAAAATCAATGGTAAAACTAAGGAAAAAATGGTAAAACAACATTGATGAGTGAGAAGTAATAATCCTTATCTCACTCAATAATGAAAAAATGTCCATAAAAAGGGAAAACAATATTGATGAGTGAGAAGTAACAAGCCAACCTCACTCAACAATGGAAAAGGGTATGAACTCAGGTGTCTATAATAGTAGGATAGTAAAATAATGACAAATGGTAAAAAGAAGAAAAATAAGTCTAGGAATATAATTTTATAGTATAAATAAACTAATCCTTAATTACTCAAACATGTTGTTTCACTTTAAGGATGGATAAAACTAAAATAAAGTAGTGTTAGCATGTTTTTAAGATATGAATAAGAAGGAATTAAATTAGAAGGGAAAATATATTTGGAATCATAATTTTTCAATCAAGGGGTGAAATGAAATGGGTGGAGGGGAGAATGAAGGAAAAACCAAGGTAGAGGAACTCTTTATCGAAGTCAAGACGCTCAAATTAGGTTTATCAAAACAAGAGGACTATCAACCTTAAGGACTCTTAAGAACTTCTCTTAGGTACACAAGTCTTATGTCAACAAATTTAGTATATAGATAATCCCATGAAGGTTATATGCATGAAAAGTAAAATGTACTTACCTCCCCACAACATGTTCCCCATTCCTCAAGACCCCTTATAGATATGTTGGTCTACTAAAAATATTGTGTACTTGTGTGAGAAATTAGGTAGCACCATAATTTTTTTTGAATTCCCCTATTCCAATCTACTAACCTATTATACCCCAATGGACCTTGGCTCTATGTGAGGCCAACTATAGTGTTTGGTATTTGATTAGAGATAGGATATATGTTTGTAATCATGTCTTTTGGTGTGAATTTGAATTTTGAGATTTGTATGTTTACTTTTCAATATCATTGCGTTTTGTTTCAAATGATTTATATTTTAAAATTTTTTATGGATTTTTCTATTCCTCCTTTATATGGATTTGGAAAATAAAACATGGCTACTAAAGATGACTTTCATTTGAATACTTGGGACAATGTTGCTAAGAGAGAAAACATCAAAGAGCATAGGTTCTAAGAGTCTCATAAATATAAGTGAAATAAAAGTGTTATCTTGACTTTGACCTTGTTTTATTCAATGTGGAGTGAAAAAAAGGCGAAATCAAGAGGAGTGACACATGGAGCAATTTAAATTACTTCAAATTGTAGTAAAAAAGGGATACTATTAAATTAAAGTGTGATTCTTTATCATAAGAATAAGGTAAATGGATTAAATCATGCTAACATAGATTATTGTGCAAATTTCATTGATCAAAAGAAGTAAAAGCTAAAGTTTAAGAATAAAGATGTAAAAAAAATGAAAAGATGGTAATTTTATGAGGAGGGTCAGGTCATATTTTTGATCTTACACTATAACTCACAAAATAAAAACCCAAGGGGTTTCAACAAAAAAGTGAAAGATAAAGTGAGGTAAGAAAAATATGGTAGCTTTATGAAGAGTGTTAGGTCTTATCCATGGTCTTATAATGTAACTCACAAAATAAAAACACAAGGGGTGCCAAAAGAGAAACTACAACAATATAATGAAGACTATGGTACATTAAGAAACTAAAAGACCAAAAGGGAGGACTAAAGGTTTGTGAAAAGAAGGAACTTGCTGCAAAGGGAAAAACTTGTGTAATTAACCTACAAAAAGTGTTATATAGATGTAGATAGAAAGCATGAAAAGAAGAAAATGTTTATGTAAAGTACTTTGTAAGGAATTGTGCATTGGTGGGATCTTTAAAAACATGGCCTTCATTGGTTTGAAGATAGTAGGTGCTTGGACCAAGAATATATTTAACTTAATATGGGTCCCACCATTTTTGGGCATATTTACCTTCATTATTATGGGTGTAGTATAATATAAGGACAAGATCACCAACATTAAATTTACAGATTTTAACACATTTGTTATTTTGTTGAGGAATGTGAGCCTTGTATTGGTGGTTATGTTGTAAGGTATAAAGATGACATTAATTAAATATATCAAGGGCATGAATACAAGCTTCACATAATTATTCATCAATAATAATACAATGAAGAGATATACAAAGAGAGGGAAGCTCAAATTTTAAAGGAAAAACTGACTCAAAACCAGAGACTAATGAGAATGGAGTTGCCACAATGGTAGTATGTATGCTAGTTTTATAATCCCAAAATGTAGGGTCAAGATGAAGGTGCCAATATATGAGGGTTTCATGAATTATCTTTTAGAGAAATTTGTTGAGAATTTTATTAGTGGCCTTAGCTTGGTCATTACATTATGGATGATAAGGCATGGAAAATTTGTTATTGATCTTGAATTTATTTCAAAGTTATTTAACATATTTGTTTTTGAGGTTACCACAATTGTCTAAAATGATGGTATGGGGAATACCAAAGCATTAAATGATTTGATTAAGAATAAATTTATAAATGGTATGACTAGTGACACTAACAAGGGGCATGGCTTCAACCCACTTGGTAAAATATTTAGAAGTGATGATAAGGATATTCCCATCTTTGAAACAAGCTAGTTTACTAATGATATCAAATCCCCATGTGAAAAATGGATAAGGATATTTGATAATTTGCAGTTCAGCTAGAGGTGAATGAATGAGATCATTGTAAAGATGACAAGGATTACACTCTTTAGCATATTTGATTGCATATTTTTAAAAAGTAGGCCAAAATTAACCTATACGTAGACATTTTTGGGCTATATCATGTCTACTATACTAGCCACCACAAATTCCCCTATGTGCTTGTTCAAGAAGAGGAGGGACCTCATCTTACAAGACACAACAAAGTAAGGTACCTTCAGCATTACGATAATAAAGGATGTTGTGTCAAAATATATACTTGAAATATTATTTATGAATGCCTGTCTTTTCATGAGAGTTTAAGTTAAGAGGATAAGTTTTATGTTCCAAGAATTAAATGATGTCTTTATACCAAAGGCTTTATTGAATGGTAACAGTCTCAATATAATAGATAAGTTAATCCATTGGTTGAGTTGAAAATAGATATTTTATTATTTGTATAATAAAATTAGAGTAAAAAAGGACTTGGTGTGGATTAAAGAGAGATGATGATGAAGAAAGAGAATTAGCAATAGAATTTTGATATCTAGGAATAGGCTTAATAGTGAAAGAGATGAACTCCTTAGAAAAAAAGGTCACAATTTGATGATATGTGATGAGGTTTTAAATTTTACAATGATAATATACATTGAATTTATGGAAAATAAGCTAAGAATAACCTAAAACATGAAGGTATTCAATGTCTAAGTCAAGAGTAGCTCTCATGCCTAAAATAAGAGCTTCATACTTGGCCACATTGTTGGTGAAATCAAAGGTAAAAATCTAAAGGAATGATCTTACCAAGAGGGCTCATGAGAATGCAACCTACACTGGCTCCTTAAAGCTATTTATCACCATCAAAGTGAAGGGTCCAAGTATCATCATGTAACTTCACATTAATTTTAGGAAGCTTCTCTATAAATACCATTGGTTTAGTAGTATAATAGGGAGTAATGGATTCATTAAGATTTTTGCCTTCAAGATTAGTGGTAAAGCTATGAAAATAATTTTTTATAGAAATAGCCTGATTAGGACCTTTAATGTAAAGGATATTGTCATCTAGAAGATTATCTTAAAGATAAGAAGTGGATGGAATGAGAGATGTGGCAAGTAGATCAGATATGACTTTCCCTCTAATAGCCTTTTGAATGATGATGTGAAGATAAAATTCAATAAAGAGGACCATGCATTTATCAATTATATCTTTAGGAAGAAATTATTTGGATAATAAATGATGAAGGGGGTCAAAATGAATAATTACATAAGTAGTTTGGTAAAGCATATAATGGTGAAGCTTTTAAGCTATAAAATAGATGGTGATGTAATCACACTCAATTTTGGTATAATGTGTCTCATAGTCGATGAGGCCTCAACTAATGTAGTAGATAGCATAATCTCTTCCCATATCATCTTGTTAGGAAAGAATTTCCCCAACTAAAATAAGTGTGGAATAAGTATATAGAATCAAGGGTTTAGCATTGGAAGGAGGACGAAGTGTGGGTGGATGAAGAAATGACTCTTTCATATTTTCAAAGGCTTTTTGACATAGATCCATCCATTCTAAAGTATTATATTTATTGAGAAGGTAATTGATAGAGTGAATTTGATATGTCATTTTAGAAATGAATCATCTAAGTACCCCAAGTTTGCCTAAATAAGTATGAATGCCAAGAATAGAATGAGGAATACGCATGTTGATGATAGCATTAATTTTGGTAGGGTTAACATCAATACCACAAAGAGAGACTAAGAATCCTAAATTTTCTCCATATGTGGCTCCAAAGACACATTTATAAGGATTAAGTCTGACTTTATATTTAAGGAGATGGTCAAAGATGATAGTGAGATCATAAAGATGATTTTTATGATGTTTAAATTTAGCAATAAGATCATCAACATAGGTTTCAACAATTTTATGAATGAGATCATGAAAGATGTGAGTAATCACTTGTTGGTAAGTGGATCCAACATTTTTAAGGCTAAAGGGCATTTTGACATAGTAATAGGTGCCCCATTTCATGGTGAATGTAGTCTTATGCTGATCCCTAGGGGCAATATGAATCTAATTGTATCTTGAGAAGCCATCCATAAGAGATAACATATCATAACAAATGATGGAATAAATAATGGCATCTATTCAAGGTAAAGTGAAGTTCTCCTTGGATCAATCAAGATTAAGGTTATGGAAATAAATTTAAATATGAATGACCATAGTGACTTTCATCCAAATTGGAACAATGTTGGAGACCCATTCAAAATAATCCATTAGTTTACTAAATTTACCATCAATTAATTTGATGATTTCCTTATGACATAAAGTGGAAACTGCAAGTGGAAATTTTATTTTATTTTGACACATAATTTTGGCATTAGGATAAGTAATGATGTTATCCACCATAATTCTAGGGTCAATTTCAGGCATGTCCTTATAGGACCAAGAAAAATCCTAACAATATTTGTCAAAGAATAAGCTAAAATTATCATGTTTAGTAGATGAAAGCTCATGAGAGACATTAATTGGTTGAGGACAAGATGGTGTACCATATTCTATGTGAGTGGTTTCTTCAATAAGCATGGCATTACCATATTAAAAGTGGTATGGTACATTGGGTAAGGTAGAAATTGGATTTGTTTTATGATCAATGATAGAAATGAAGTTGTTAAAACAAGTAATTATAGTCTTGAAATTTTAAAATTTATGATGTTGATGAGGAAGTTATGGTTCTTAGGCATAAAGCAACTAAAGGATAGCTTCATCACTAGGCAAGGTAGGAAGAGGACGATAATACTCAACATCTAATTTAATATCTAGAATTTGATTGCCATGGTGATCATATTTAAAATAGGTTTAATGAATATTAGTTGCCTTGGCATCTAGTGTAATTTTAGGAGTGGAAGAAGTAGATGGACCAAAAGGGGTTATAATATTAGTGGGTTTAATGGCAAGTAAAGGATAAAAGGCAATGATTAGATTGACATGTGGTAAAGGAGATGTAAAAATTTTTAGAGGTTTGGAAGGTATAATTTACTCTACCATATAATGAGTATCAATAAGAGGAGGATTGAAAAGAGGCACATGACCCTCAGGATCTAAGGTATAATCCACATAAATGGTATGAACACCCTGATTAAAATCATGAATTTGGGCTAAGTTATTTTGATAATACTAGACATTCAAGTCTTGAGATTGATATTGGGCCATGATATAGTTATCATCATACATTGGAAAAATTATACATGATTAAGAATCAGGAGGAGTTTCAGAGGGTGAAATCCCAATATTATTGAATGTATGAGGAGACATGATGAGAGTATATTTAAATCATTTGGATACTTCAAAATCATTGGAAGTAAAGGCATCTTCAAGTAAATAAGGCTCTTCAGTATTACACAGAGGGGTGAAATTAGTAATCTCACCAATAATAGAGATATTATGGTCCCTAGGTAATAGATAAGGAGGAAACCATTATGACATGTATGGAGGTAACTTGGTAGAATTACAAGTATGTTCCAAGTCATTGGGCTCATCATCATTGGAATATGCAAGAATAATGTGTAAATCTAGATTCATGTTGATGAACTCAGGTAAAGGAGCACTATCAATTTTAGGAATGGTAAGAATATAATATTATGATTTAGGATTAAGAATTTAGATGATCCATGGGTTGCGATTAGCTTCATGCTTATACCATTTTCCATTATGTAATAATTTAATACATTGACTACTAGAAGAAGTAATGACCCTCATTTAATGAGTACATACAAGACCAAGGAGTATGTTATAAGATAAAGGAAGATCAAGGACCATAAGCTTGGTTTGAATGGTTTTAGGTCCAATGGTTAACTGAATCCATATACAACTAAGTGTTTTTTGATTAGTCTTATCAAACCCACAACAAGTAATATGGGTTTGTTTGAGATGATCCTTGTTATAACCAAATTATTGGATGATCCATAAAGATGTTACATTAATTATAGAACCTTCATCAAATATAATTTTATGGATAAGATTGGTATTAATGGCTACTTTGATAAAGAGTGGTGGATCATTGGCATGAAAAATAATTTCATCATTGATCATGTCCTCTTCAAGGAATTCAATAAAGGGTTTGAAACGACACATAATTTTAATGGTATTTACATTGGTATGGTGAAATTCAATAGAAGGTAGTTCTTTATAAATGGAATATGGATCTTGAATATCTTGAAGTTATTACATAAGGAATTTATGATGATAGGGTGAAGTACAAACCAACTCCGTAAGTGGAATCATACATCGCATAAAGTTGATTTCTTCAAGAAAGTTCCAATGAAATTTAGAAGAACTAGCATGAGGTTTAAGAGATAAATTAGATTTCTTAGAAATAGATGTGGTTGGAGGATCAGAAGGAGGAGATAGTTCCTCTTGATCTTATGAATCAATATTATTAGTGGTATTATATGAAACAATTTGTTCCTCTAAAGATGGATATTTTGGCTTGGTAATGGGATATTTGTGAGTTATTTTATGATGATAATTGACCTTAGTAGAATTGACATATTGAGAATTTTTAAATTATTGATCATAATCAGCATCAATGGCACAAACATACTTGGTATATGATTTGTTATTTAAAGAAGATTTTTGGTTATTTGAAGTAGAAGCTTTAGAAGTTTATCTTTTTTGAAAACCAATGGTGTATTCTTGATGATGAATATTGATCATAGATTCAAGATTAAATGAATCACCAAGCATATATGAGACATACAATTTATTTAGCCTTTTAAAAAAATTCATGAGAATGCCCAATTTTGGCATGGAACCAATAAAATAGATTGGGGTCATACCACTTAGGAGGATCATTGGGATAGATGAAGGGTTTTAAGGGTGGTAAAAATTATTTCATTTGTTGAACTAAAAGAGGTGTATGAGAAGGTAAAGGAACACCAGTTTTAGTAACTCTTGGTTTGGTTTACATAGTATTAATAGTGATAGAATTATATGTTTGTAAATACCCTTTAAGAATTTTAGGATTAGGCTTGAATTGCTTCATAAGAAATTCTTTACATTTAGCTTGATCAAGAGCTTAATTAAGTGTTTAGGGAGAAAAGGTTAGAACATTATATTGAAAAGTGGGAGTTAAAGCAGTGATAAAGAGTTTAATAAGTTATCATCAATCATGTTATGGTTGAATTTATGGGCCAATGATCTCCATATTTTGATAAAGTCATGAACTAATTCATTAGGAGATTGATTACATTGATGAAGTGGCTAAGGCAATTTTTTGGAAGATCATTGTGTTGAGACTCTTTAACCAAAGGATTAACAAAATATTCAAGTTTATAAATAGAATGTTAGGGAAGTTGATTATACCCTTATAATACATCATTAGTGAAGGTTTTCACTAAGAGTTTAGTTTTGGTGAAGGTATTAGTTTGGATCCACTCTTTTTAAAGGTTTCTAAGGGATTTAAGAAATGAGACAGGATATTTCATCCCATCATATTTGATAGTTGGAGATATGTTATCAATATTAATGGAAATAATGAAGGGTGCAAAAGACTCTTTTTTAATAGTTTAAAGCATCTTGTTATTCATTATGGGTTGAGGAATAACATTAGCTGAGGCATATATAAGAGGTGGGTGAATGTAATTAGGATTAGCCTAAGGATGCATATTTAGAGTTTGATTAGCCACATTGCTTAAATGTTATTGAAGTTAAATCATTTTGTTGGTGTTAGAAGTTTGCTTTATGTTCATTTATTAGATAACTTGGTCTAAGATTTCAGTTGTATTAGGAGGTGGGTTGGTGTTGGTAGGAGTATTCCCCAAATTGGTATTAGGGGGAGGATTAATAGAAGAAGGATTATTAGTGTAATTTTTAAGTAAACTTGTATCAATTACTCCCACATTAGTTTGAATATTTTTAAGATGAAAAGTTTGTTGGAAGGTATAGAAAGGATTAAATCCATCAGCTTCATCTTGAGGTATTATTTGCACCATATTGTAGTTCATGGATGGAGGAGAGAAGAGGTGCCCCAAGAGTGATGGTGCTCTTGGTAAGAAAAGAGGGGGAGAAATGAACATTACATATAATATCTAAATGGGCTCAAACTATCTAGGAAGATTTTGATGGGATATTTCATTATGACTAAAGAGAGATGAACATAATGAAAATAAAGAGAAATAGGGATATAGATTGATAAATAGGGAAGGTATAAAGTAGTACAAGGTTGACTGGGTCAACCTATCACAAAAAAAGGCTTATAAATAATATAGGATTGATTGGGTCGATCTAGTATAGTGAACATGGGCTGAAAAAATTACAGGATTTACTGGGTGAACTGGGTTGACCTAGTATAGTAGATATGAAAGTTAAGAAGCTTATAACATGTTATGGAATGAAAAAATATTAATTTAAGAAATAAATTTAGAATTAAATGATAGAAAGGAAATAAAAACCTTGCACCAATGTTGGTTAATGCAAGTTTTTGCAATACAAAATATAATTGAGTAAAGAGCAAGAAATCAACTTAGAAAGTAAAGAGATAACTAATTAGTCAACTTGAATGTTTATTATATTATTAAGATACTATTTTAAGTGTGATGGGAATTTGGATATAATCAAGGAACTAAAATGGCAATTTAAGGATGCTTTCAGGTAGTTTGGGATGAAAGGGACTATAGTGTAAATGATACATACCTAGTATTGGGGCCTACCCCCTCACTTCACACACTGTAGTGATAAGGGTGTTAGGTGATTAGCTAGAATATAACCACACCTTATACTTGACTAGAGTATCTTCCCCCTTGGTGATGGAATCCAAGTAGGTTAGCCTTGGATAAACAAATGTTAAAAATTTTGTTTATATTTTGTGATTTGGTCATGTGTACATAGAATAAAAAATAATGAACCTAAATTATTTATTGAAAACCACATAACTAATCTATGTGATCTATTCTAATCATGCAATCAACAAGAAAATAAAGTGTGAATTAATTACTAGCATATAAGGTTAATTCCAACTTTAAAACAAGGTATAATGTTGATATGGTCAATAATGTATGCACAAAATATAGAACAGGTCAACAAGGTTGAACTTGTACTAAAAAATCAAGGTCTAAAAATAAACAGGGTCAATAGAGTCAACCCAATTATCTAGAAATCACATAGAATATGGAACTAGGTCAATATGGTTGATCTAGTTGACTGTGTAAGGGAAGTTTTTAAGACTAAAAACTATGAAAGAAAAGATTGTAAAGAAAGAGATGAAGAGATATAAAGGAACCCTGGTGGATCAAAGTAGAGAATGAATATTTATGTTCAAGAACCTTGATATATGCTTGCAAATTTTTTGAAATAGTTTGACTGGGTCCATCAAGATTTATAAAAGATTACTATTGAGTTCTTGAAATATATAAGGTTGACTAGGTCAACCTAGTATGCTGAAATGGATGTCTAAAAATATATAGGGTCAATTGGGTTGACTTAGTAGTCTAGACTAGATGTCTAAAAATATGAAAAACAATACTAGGTCAATAGGATTGATCCAATATCATCTACCTAAAAACCTATGCACAGATGTTAGATATTAGGTCAACATAGTCGATCTAGTATGGAAAATATATGATACAAATAATGATGATAAGATTGAAATAAATGAAATAATATGAATAAATACTATAAAGCTTATTTCACATTGGGTTAACCATAATGTTTGAAATAAAAATTACATCATATCTATAAATCAATCTTAGCTCAAAGAAGATATAACATACCTACACTTTTGATTGTGGATACATTTGTTAAGCGAGAGCATGGCCAATATGGGGATCCACTAGACTTGATTACAGGATCACTTGTCCCAATACACCATGTTAGGAAGGGTTATAAAGCCTATAGTCTAACATAATCATGCAACAACCCTAAAAGAGTCCTAGGTTTAATATTCACTCTATTCTATTAAACAATAAAGTAAATCTAATCTAGTTCATAACAAAGCTTGTCACACAATAAAAGGGGTTAGTAAATCAATTAGAAAAAGTATAGGAGAATATCAATTGTATGAGTAAGACCCTAATACATGGAATATGAATAGTAATATTATTCAAGCCAATACTTATGCTACTTTTATCTACTAAAAGAGAGGAGAACAAAGTTAGAATATACTTACCTGAATGTGAACCTATCGAGACTCAATCTCTCCCTTGGTCAGAGGGGATTCACAAGAGGTTTTTTTGGTTTTTAAGGATAACTAAGAAAGGCCAAATCATCCAATAATCTAAGTATAAACCCTAAGTATAAACCATAATGGATTCACAAGATTAGATTCTCTAAGTATAAACCCTAAGCTAAGACTCCTCAAGTAGAATGGTGGAAGAGCATATCATAAAGAAGCGTGAGTGAATAAAAACTCTTGATTGAATATTGAAAGTTATCTTTATGAGGGATATTTATTCTTGGATATCAATATAGAAACACTCAAGAAATTTAAAATCTAATCCATCTCCATGTGTGTGTGTGTGTGTGTGTATGCATATATGTTACATACATGTACACACATATATAAATAAATATATATATTTATATACATACATAGACACACACACACACACACACACACATCTGTATATATATATATATATATATATATATATGTATGTATGAATGTATATATATATATATATGTATATATATAATCAATCTGATGAGATCTGACTCTTTCCCCCTCTCTCTAGTTATATAAGATAGGGATATACATAGGGAGAATATAAGGGTATATTACAAATACATGCCTATGTATATCCCTATCCCTATCTAAAAAAGGGGAGAGGAGGAAAATATTGGGGTCTCATTAGCTAGATTAATGAGGGTGATTAAGCAATAGTTGGTAGTCCCTAATATAGTGATGTGCAACACTTTACCCTACTATATAACCACTGGCTTGTGGGCATATATATTATGTTTGTGAGTGTATACACACATACATACATATATATGAATATTCATACATATATGTATACATATAAATAACATACATAGATATATACATATGTGTGTGTGTGCATGCACACTTGTATATAGTGATAAATAAATCTTTAGGAAGATTTTATGTATGAGACTTTGATTGACACATTTAATCTCAATGAAAAATTAATTAATCATTGTGCACACATGTGGTTATTTTTGTTAGTGTAAGAAGCTTAATATGCTATGTGGTATCTTTAACATGAAAACCTTAGTTTTGGAAAGACTTTTGAATTCTTGGGGATTATTTTTCAAGTATATCCATTTTTTAACAAAATATTCTAGGTCCTAAACACTACATAATTCTTTCCCATATAGGTCACCATTTGTTTTCACCAACATTGCACCCATTTCTTTGGAATATATATTCCTCGATTTCAATCAATTTAATCTAATAATTGCATGGTTTTGATCTAAATATGTAAAGTCATTAAATTTACTATTTAAATTCAACTTATTAATGGACTGACTATCATTTTTTGACTTATTATTATAATATTGAGTAGTTTTATACAAGATATTGTTTATGCATTGATTATTTTGAGCTTTTCAAATTGGAAGATGAAATGAATCTATAAGAACTTTGGTTTAATGTTATTAAGTTTTTTTAATCTAACTTTGACATATTAAATTTGATTTTTTATCTCTTGATGTGTAGGATCACCCTATATACACTTAGTCACATGAATTTTCATGTATAATCATGATTATTTTTCCTTATTTTACAAGAGGAGACCCACATGTCAAGTTTTTATAGCATTTTAATTCACACAAGTATTGTTTAAAACTCATCATTTTAGTCTTATACATGCATAATACCATCACAATTTCACATTTATTTGAAAACTATGTTCCATCTCCAAATACTTGTAATATCCATGAGTTAAGTTTTTATTCAATCACATTACTCCAACCCATATGCATTCAAATTCACATCCTAAATAACTCACTATGAAATCTTGAGTCATCCCAGTCATACCAAATGCCATTCCTTTACATCCTCATATATTATTAATATTTTCAATGAAGTATCATAATTTGAGCTTTATGAATCATTAAGAACACTCCATGTGGTCACATCCCATTTATCAACATTCTCATGATTCATTGAACACAACGAATAAAAAAAGTATTAGAGTTTGTGGGAGTGTGACCCAATAATAGGTTATCACTTATTATGGTTATGCAACATCATAATATAAAGCCTATGAAAAATTTATTAGACCCATATGAACCTAGCCATATGTCAAATTTTTATGGCATCACAAGGATTTAATTTTCAAATATAAAAATCATATTGGAAAGAATACACATACCATGGGTTTGCAATCAATCTAATAATCATTTCTACATTTGGAAACATTACTATAAATGTCTGAGACATTATAACAATGCCATGCATCATATTTTAAATTTATTATACGTTCAAAAAATTTAAAATTATTTTGAGTAGAGCCCAAGGCTTACAAGGTTGTGAAGTAATTATAACTTTCCAAGTGTCAACATCATGCTCACTCATATCTCCATACTTATTCACTTGATTTTGAAACACAAAAAATTTCCATCAGTACACATCCAAGAATAGGAACAACTTTGATCTTGAAACTCATATAAGATTGTGCAATGAATTGTACAAACTCATAGGACATCAATGACCAAATTATTCAATAATTCTATGAACTCCTCAAAGAAAGTGGTTCCACATAGCACCATTTGGAGGAAAATGTGCTTTGTAACATCCCAAGCCATATTTTTCAAGCCAAAAACACATAATTCTTGAAACCCCCTCAATATAAGACATCAAGGTTATGGTGTTTCCTATGGAAGGGGGTAAGGCCCAAGGCCTGGATGGCTTACCTCCCATTTTTTTCAAAATTTTTGGGACATCATTCACATGGAAGTGGAAGTAGATAGTTTAGAATTATTTAAAGAATGTATGATTCTAAAAGACTTGAGTAACACATTCTTTGTGATTATTCAAAAAAATCCTAGAATAAATTAACTCAAATACTTTAGGATAATAAGCTTATGTTTTATGGATTATAAAATTTTCTTGTTAACTCTAGTCAAAATAATCCAATCCATCCTAGAAATAAGCAAAGAACACCAAGGATTTTTTATTTTTAGTCACTAAATCACTGATGGGTTAGTCATTATCCATTAGGTTATCCATTCCACTCATTTAAATAATAATCATAGAATGTTCATTAAAATTGACATGAATAAAGCCTAGGGTAAAGTCTCTTGGATATTCTTGGATAAATTTTTTGATAAATTTGGATTACAATTCTCCTTTTGAAGCATCATTTGAAGCCACATTTTCAGCCCTAGTTTTTTTATTCTAGTTAATGGGGTCCCAAAAGGCTTTTTCTTGTCTAGTCAAGGTTCAAGACAAGGGGACCATCTATCCCCTTATCTTTTTACCATACTTACTAAATTTTTGGGAAGATCCATGACTATGGCTAGAAACAGGGATAATCAAAGGAATTATAGTGGCTCAAGGTACCACACCGGTATCTCATGAACAATTTTCTAATGACACCTTATTAATGGGAAAAGCTACAATATAAGAAGCAAAAAAAATTAAGAGGGTCCATATGGATTATGAGAAAGTGTCTAATCATAGTATCAAATTCAAAAAAATCTCCTCTTTCTTCATTAACACCTAAGAAATCCTTCAAAAGAAGCTATCCAACATCCTTGGCTATCAAATTGGGAAACTCCCTTCCACCCACATGGTACTTACCCTTTTTAATGGTAGATTAAAATATGAATATTGGAACCCTTTGGTGGATATAATTAAAAATAAATGTGTCTAATGGAAAATTCATCTCCTTACTCAATATAGTAATCTCCAACTACTCAAGATAGCTATATAGAGTATCCCAATATACTTCATGTCTCTCTTCAAAATTCCAAACAAAATTGCAAATAAAATTGAGAAGATTTAGCACATTTTTTATGGAAAGGGATGAAATAAAGGTTTAGGTTCCCTCTAGTTCATTTGGATAAGGATTTTATCCCTAAATCTAATGGTTTATTAAACCTTCATATAATAAGAGACATGAAAAAATCTCTCCTTGCCAAAATTGGCTAGAAAATCTTGAAAGAACATAAACAATAGACATAGATAATTAAGGCTAAATACATAGTGTGTACTAACAAATATAGCTTTATTTAGGAGGAAGGCCTAAAAAATGAATTGATTTTTTGGGAAATTATCTCTAGTGGTAATAATATCTTATAAAAAGGATATAGATGGTAAATATGCAATAGGGAATCACTAGATTTTTGGGATGATCCTTGGTAATCCCAAACCCCCCTCAATTATTAACAAAAAGACATTAATATTTATATTTTAATGGGGTGATAAAGTTAAGGACTATTGGGATGTGTTCAATGGCTCCCCTCAATGGACATTATTAATTATAACAGCTTCACCAATGAGGAATCCCAAGCTTTTCTTGAACTCAACTTTAAACTTCAACAAATCCACATCCCCCACTTTCCTAAAGAGGACTTTTTTCTTTGTTTTAATAAAGATAGTGGGTCTTACTCAATGAATCTAGGATATTTGTTTGACCTTGGTAGTGGGGATCACTATTATATTTGGAGCCCACTCTAGATCAAACATTTGATTCTGAAAATCAACATATTTTTCTAGTTGGTAGTCTAAAACTAGATTCTCACCACTAAAATCTTAACCAAGTAGGCCTGACAATCCCTAATCACTATTTACTTTGATGTTCCTATACTAATTACATTTATCATATGTTCCTATATTTCCCATTTAGTCTCATAATGTTGCACTATTTACTCAATCAATTCTTAGTTTATTGGGTCTACCCACGCTCCATTCAGTATCTCATTCAACAATGGAAACCCCCTTGGTCACTCTTATTTATTTATTTCATATGGTTCCTCACCCTCCCTCAATTTTTCTAGGCTATTTGGTTGGCTAGGAATGATCAATTTTTTTATAATTGATGTTCTTCCCCTAGGTCAATTTTCAAGTGACTGTGTTCCTCTATTTTAGAGAATTGGAAAGCTTTCAACCCCAAAGACAAGGTAAGATGGTTCCTTATTGAATCCTCTATTCTAAGCTTGTGTAATCTATATCAAGTGGTGGAAACAACACTCTCTATGGTATCCCACTAACCTACAAAGTGGTCTAGCCCCCTCTTAGATGGTACAAGCTAAATTTTGATGGTACTTACAAAGGCAATCTAGGTTAGGTAGGGGGAGTCATGATCTGAGATCATGATGAATTATCTTTTATTTGTGTCAGATGTTTAGGACATCATATTAATCACATTATCAAGGCCAAATATTTAATTTAGGCCATTCAAAATTCTTCCTAAATTGGTATTCCCAAAATTGAGGGTGACACCCTTAATATCATCCATGCTCTTGAAGGTAAAGTCACCCCTTCTCATTCCATCAAACCACTTATTGATGATGACCATATCCTTTTCTACTCATTTGAGAAATTTTCTATTGATCACATGTATTGAGATAGAAACACTACTATTGATATGTTTGCCAAATCAAAAAGGCTAATTGTCAATGCTAAGAGGACTGAGAATAATCTATAAAAATAGTATAGGATATTAGTTGTTAAAACAACCAATCCTAAATTAGTGTTGAGGTTGTTTGTTAGTTGTTAATTTTTAACAACTAACCTATTGTTAGAAATTCTAGTAGAAGCATTTTATTATATATTGTACTATCTCTCAATTAATAAAATTCATCTTATTGAGACAAGCAATATTCTATGTTTGATTGTTTAGATCTTCCCCCACTTGGTGTATTTTCAATATCTGGTATCAAAGTAAGAACCCTAATGGGACCTCTTTGTACCTTTTGTTTGCTATATTTTTACATCGAATTGGCTTGATGGCTGTGCTATGTAGACCATTAGAAAAAGCCATTGTAGTCCATCCACCCTTGCTTTCACATTGTCTAGAAAGTGTAGTGAAGACCATGTTCATATTTGTTGGCTACATCACCCATATACATTTTCCTCTCTACTCTGCCCTACTCATTATTTACATTATTTTCTCACTCCATTTTTTTCACTATTTACATTATGATAAAAAATGATATATGTTTGAAAAAAAATGTAAAAAATTAGTTTTTAATAACATTACACAAATAATCATATCTTTTTCATTTTTTGATGAAATTATATTATTCAAATTGAAATGGAAAGTTGAATATAAGGGGAAGCAAACCTAGAAATTGTTTGGTGAAATTTTGTGAAACAACTCTTTCGATATGTAGAATTTCACAAATTCTCCTCATAATAAGCTATTATTGGTTAATTATGTAATGCAAATTATTTAATCTTATCTAAAAATATCCTCATAATAGGATATTATTGGCTAAAAATGGAGACACATGCTTGCAATTATGTGAGGAAGTGTGTTCCTTGTCAATAACATGGAAATTTGGTACATGCACCTTCCTTACCACTAGAACAATTCATAAAACCATGGCCATTTTCAACCTAGGGCCTTTATCTCATTGGTAAAATAAACCTAACATCTTCATATGGCCATAAACACATTTTAACTATTATCGAGTGATCTACTATGTGGATTGAGGCCATTCCTCTAACTTATGTTAATAGGAAGTAGATATCCAAATTCATTCATTACCATATCATTTGTTGATATGGAATCCAAACACATATTATATCCAATAATGGTGGATCATTTATACAAATATATGTTAAAGGCCTTTGTGTGAAACTGAAAATCAATATTAATAAATCCACACCATATAACCTACAAGGCAATATAAAATCCAAGGCATTAAATAAGACCATGTATCCATATTAAAGAAGAATGTCAATGATGCTATACATAATTGGTAGTTAAAAATCTTCCCTACCCTTTGGGCTTATAAAACTAGTCATTGAACCCCTACAAGAGCCACTCCATACTCCCTTGTTTATGGCATAGAAGATATTATCCTGATCAATATTGAGATACCTTCATTGTGAATATATTTGGAACATATTAAAGATGATAAAGAATATAGATTCTCTAGGTTAAAATAATTATAAATATTTTATGGAAAGAATTTGGATACCCTAGAGAAATGACAAGCCTATCAGAATAGATTATAGAGAAGCTACACCAAGCACATTCTTCCTTGGGAGTTTGAGATTGGTGATTTGGTCTTGAAAGAGAACTAGAAGAACATAAACATTGAATGCAAGAAAATATGTAAGTTCTAGCCTAATTTATTGGGACTATTTTTTATAACAATAAACTATGGATTAGGGGAATATCAACTAGTTACTCCAAATGGTGAATAAATTATAGAGTTCGTGAACATTGTGCACCTTAAGAGGTTCTACGCTTGACAATTTCCAACCATTGTCTACAAGACCCCTTACTTGGGGGAAACTTATGCTAAATAATTTTATCCTACCTTTATAACCCTATACCATCCTCTTTTGGAACATATTCATTCTGGACTATTCTCCTTGAGAACCTCATTTTTATACTATCTTGGACCATCCTCTCATGGACCATATTTATTTTTACCTACTCTAGACCATTTTTTTGACAACCATATTATTTTCATGACTCTAGACAGTGAATGATTTGGACCGTTGGCACTCTAAACACATTTTATCCTACCTTAAACCATCTTATTTTGGAACATATTTATTTTGGACCATATACTATGTGAAACTTATTTTTTATCCCACCTTGGACCATCCTCTTTTGGACCCTATTCATTTTGGAGCATTCTCTTTGAGAACCACATTCTTTTTTATGTTTTAGGATATTTTAACCTAAATAATTTTATCCCTTAACCAATTATGATCCTAATTATTACTCATAGGCATTATGAACACATTAAATGGTATTTTGACAAATCAAATCATCTTGGACAATATTTTACAGCTTCTTTTATAGACAAGCGAGCATGGATACAATAGCGTATGGTTTTTGCATATTGCATGATTCTTTATATTTTATCTTATGTTATACATTTTCTATTGTTTGGTAGTCATTGTTTCCTTATCAAGAACCTTTATCTCTCCTATTTATGATCATTTGCTTTTGCAACTAACTTTAGTTATTATTAGATATCCTAGTTAGTTCCCTAGGCCATTGATTATATTCATGAGTGTCATTACAACAGACTTAGCTATTATTAGAACTTCTATTCTCATAAAATCATCTCATTGATTATTTATTTCTCGTTTGTATATAGTTTTATTCCAAAAACACCAAAAACATTGGAAAGTGATCTGTAGAAAAACAAAAACATTATCTTTCATTTTTGTACATTCTGATCTCCACACTCTTATCATCTTATAAGACCAATTTCACTTGTCCCATTAACTTGCCATTTTGAAATATCATTCTCATTTGTCCCATCTTCCCTTTTATTCTACAATGTTAATCATCTTTTTTGGCATCATCTTTTTATTCTATCCAACTTCTTGAGAGAACTGCGTTTGTCCTAAATTTCATGTTAGAACTCACATCCATGTAACTATGTAGGCAATGTCAACTTATCTTGTACATCTAGAGTCAGTGCAACCATCCCCTTCATTTTCTTCTCTTTTCCCCATTTTTATTTTGTGTTCTTTCTCTATCACTCAGAAGAAATTTTTTGTCCTTCTTCTTATTATGCTATTGTAGAATGTAATACTTCTACTACACGTGCCTATAAAATTATTTTTAAACTGCACCAACCTAGTTTTTGTTTGTGTGTGTTTATTTTATTTTTATTGGTGTTTTTTGGTTCTTTCTTATCTCTCTATTTTATTTCTTTCCTTTGGTTGTTTCTTCTTATTTATTCTTGGTATTTTATTTTTCTATTTTATCTTGTTCTCTCTTTTTTTTCTAAGTACACCTTGATGGTCCACATGGATCTTGAGTATTCATATCTTGATCTCATGTTATTAAGTTATTCTTACTTTGTTTTTATGCATTTTTTTTCCTACTTGAATCCTGATTGTTCATATCTTGATTTTAAGTTAGGTTCATTTATGTTCTCTTTTTATTTGTTTTTGCTTTTTTGTTTAAATGTAAATGGTTATAACTTTAGTTTTGGTAACCTTTATCATCATCCTTAGTTATAAACATTCATATTTGATCTAGCTCAGTGTAGTTTAAATTTCATGTCAATATAGGTTATCCATAATTATGCTGCATAATTTCCTCTTTCTATAAAAAGTACTAAGTGATTTGGAATCAAGTCTTAACATTGATAAATTAACACCCAACTCTATACAAGATGTGCATCTCTTGGCATACATCATGAGTCTAATCAAATAGCTGGTTATTTTTATGCATCCTTAATTCCATTCTTTCCTACTTTTGGGTGAATTACATTGACTTAAGGTCCATCTGGACTATGTAGGTAGTGCTTGGATACATGATGCATCTCAGGTCATCTTGTCCACCTTTATTTTTCTTTTCCTCTCTCTCTCTCATCACATTATGCATTCTTTTATGCCTATTTTTTTTTGGATTTCTAATTCATTATGCCATCACATCTATGTTTATGCCTTTCTCATCTTTAATATATGTAATATATTATCTCCTTGAGTTATCTCTTAACAATTTGCCCATGCTGGGGCACAACATTTGAACTAGTCATAAATATAAATTAGCCCTATAAAGGCAAACCATTCTTTATCAGTGATCAAAATTAGCCCTATTGGGAAAAAATTATTTATCACATAATAAAATTTTCTCTAATGAAGCACATTATTATTTCCTCTCTTTGGAGACAAGTTTCTCTATTTATTCTAATTCGAAGCTCTATGGATTTTTCCCTCATTGTGGCAATATTTTAGTGTGAAACTTATCTTGAGATTGATCAATTCTAAAGTGTGCAACTTACACACTAGCTTTGAGTTTGCTCAAAGTGTGCCACTTATATTTTTGTATTGTATCCTTCCCATTCCCTCTATCCTTGGGGTCATTTTTCTCTAATTATATTTTGATCATTGATAGAATCAATACATTCAAGCATTATATCATCTAGATTTAATCTATTTCATGGGTTAACCTTAATTTCTCTCTCTTTTCAAGATTCCATCATTTTCTTCCATTCCTATATGTCCTCTCAAGTGGGAATCATGGGTCATTTTTATTTTCTTCTTGACAACTCTTTTCTTTGAAAAAATGTTGCTTATCTTGAATGTCTTGTCGTACCTTCTCAAATAGGTGAAACATGTAGACATCCAATTCCTAACACCATTATTTTGAAATTATCAATCCTAATTGATATTGGTGAAAATTCACAATTTAGGCTAAAATCACTTAAAATGCTAAATGGTTCAAGCTTATCATATACAAGTGCTTATTTAGGCTAACTTATCCCTAAATGGGGTAATACATTTTATGTAATCCCTAACTTTTTTTAAATCACTTCAATTTAAAATGATGAAAATACATTTTGGTGCTCTAGATCACTCTTTTCTTCTAATTCAAAAGCACACATCACATGCCTATGTAATTTTGTGTTGACAACATCCTAAATGGGATAATGATTCGTATGCAACTAACATTGACTTATAATTCCTCCTACATCAAATTATGATCCAATAATATGACTTTGTGACTAGTTTGATTAATGAAGTGCATCAATTTCAAAAGAATTTTACTAAAATTGATTAATCCTACTTAGGCAACTTAAAGCAAATTATGAGCTTAAGTAAGAATTCCATAGAAGTTATTTAATATTTGTTGTTAAAAATTGATTCCTATTAACTGCATCATTAAGTGAGCTCATTTTTTAGGTGTCATCCATAAGCCATAAATGCAATAAATATAAAGATTATGGCTTCTCATGACTCTTTAATTCCCCTTACTCCCAAATCATTACGAGGATATTTATGGATTTTATTTACATAATTGGATTAATTCATGGCCACACATATTGATCTTGAGATGGATGGTCATGTTTGATCCTGATCAATTAGAAATATATAAAAATAGGTGGCCTCTCACTCACATTTTAAGCTTTACTTGTGCAAACTTATAATGTAGGATTCTCTCTACAACCTTTCTTTGTGCTAATTATAATTTTGTATTTACATTAAGATAGCTTCATTGATAGGCATAGATTTATTCCTATATCATGAGCCTAGATTATACTTGGTGTTCTTGAGATGGTTGAGGATATTACCTTATACTATTATTGAAGAATTGACAATAAAATCAAGGGAAAAACACACTTAGAGCCACTTATGGATGATGGGATACTATTGGGAAGGTAATGTATGTTTGCTTTCTTTGATTGAGTAATTAATTGTCATTTTCACACCCCATTAAATAGGTTGGCCTAGATATTATGTTCTTATGCATTTATTGTGTTTTTCATGACTAATTCTTGATCTAACAGTCTTTGTAATCCATCTCTACAATAGTCCCTATAACTTCTACACTTGTTCCAAATTAAAATGTTGGAAGGGTTACTCAAAGTGTTCCAATGACTCAATCTCAAGGCACTTCTTTACCTTTAAAGACACATGAAAAGGTAAATGATTCCGATCTAGACATTTTTTATTATTTTAGGAGTGATAAAACATCTCTCTCTCTCTCTCTCTCTCTCTCTCTCTCTCTCTCTCTCTCTCTCTCTCTCTCTCTCTCTCTCTCTCTCTCTCTCTCTCTCTCTCTCTCTCTCACGTAAATGCTTCACTTACCTAGTCAAGCAGATCTCCTTCAAGAGTAGATATCTCAAATCCATCTCTGCCCTCAAGAATCAAGTCATGGTAATGTTTCCCTCACCAATGATACCACTCATATTTTTTAACCCTATTATAAATTTTAAAATCCTCTACCCTTATAACTTACTCTTATTATGGGGAACAAGCTTGTTCACAAATACATAGATGATAGTGGGGTTATTACTTCAATGATGCCCAATGTTGTAGCTAATAAGTTAAGCTTGAAATATGAACCATATAGTAATGGAGTGATTCAACTTGATGGGAAACTAGATAAATCAGTGGGGCTTGTCAAAAGGTTGATATTTTTCCTTTGTGATTATCCAAACTTCCTTATCCTTCAAGATATAGTAGTGGTTGACTTGCCCATTTTTATATCTTCCTTTCAAGGGATTTCATAGCCAATATAGGAGGCTACCTCTCAGCTAATTGGTCCTTGTTAGACTTCAAGACAAGGTATGGAACAAATGTAACTATCAAAACTCAACCATTAGATTAGTTTCATATTAAGCCCTATGTAGAAGCAAGTTCTAACCTTAATTACACAATCAATGATGAAGAGGACTATGTTGTGGATGATGGAGCATCCTCTAATATTGAGGAAATATATAATATATTCCTAGATGATTATGGTGTAAAAAATTATGGACATGATCCATACACTTATTTTGAGAAAATTGATCTTATCACATACATTAGCCATGAGGGAGGATATGAACATTTTGAGGTATGCACTAATGATCCCTTTCCACAAGATGTTGAGAGTAATTACCTTATTCATGTGCATGGTGATGATAGTTTTCAAATAATGGTAGAGAAGGATAGTGATAAAGATAATACCATTATGCTTGGACTTGATGGATGAGTCCTTGAAGATGACATTCATGAAGAGAAAGATGACCTATGGTAAAGGTTTTATGCCATAAGTCAAGAATTTGAATAGTTAAGTTAAATTTTCCTCCTAAGAAGTATGAATCTAATAATAAGGTTGTTATGAACCTAATAAGTAGGTTGTTGAGTGTCTTATCAAGCATGAAGGAGAGTGTCCTATTGAGCATGAAGATGAACATCAAACCATTGTCAAAGATGTTTCAGTCATGGAGAAGTATAGTAAATCCAAACAATAAAATTTTATGTTTGAGGAATAGTCAACAAATCAACCTAATCTTGAACCATTTTCATATGGGTTGGAGAAGAATGAGGATAATCTTGATGATCCTATACATTAAATATATCATGTCCAAAGGAAGGTAAGTTTGAGATAGTTGTTATATTTCCCAAGAAGTAAAATGAAAAACATAAAATGAACATGATGGAAGTCAAGTCAGCTATAAGTTCAAAATATATTATTGAAAGTCAAGATGAAGTACTCATGAAGGATCCAAGAAGCAAACTTGAAAGTAGAAGAAGAGATGAAGATGGTAAATCCTTTGATTGATTATACAATAAAACGTTCATGATAATATTGATTAACATGATGAATTTCTTCCTTAGAGTTGAAATTATTTAATAATTACCATATTTTACCCTAGTTGAAGCATGGTGAGTAATTCTTCACCTCAAGTATTTTAGGTTTTGTACATACTAGGATAAGTGTGCTTTGCTTATGTTGTGTGTGTTTTCCCTAAGTGTTCTTGAGAACACAAGTGTGTTTTATTGGTGTGTTATATTATGTGTTTTATTTTATATTTTGGTTTTAAATTCAATTCCATGTCCATACTATTTATAGGTGACTCCATATCCAAATGGATAGGATTAGACTACTAGTCTTTGGTATAACTGGTTTTCCACCCCAAAGAAATTACCAAAATGTTGATTAATTTGATCACAAGTCAAATTAGGTCAACCCCATATATGTTAAAACTTGATATATGGGTTTTATAGGTGGTAAAATGTGTAACTTGGTACAATGAGTTAGTTTGATGTGTCTTTAGCCTTGATCATATTCATTTTTAGTCCTTAGTGTCATTTGATGTCATATAAAGTCATTTTGAGTAATTTATGGGACTAGTATGGTTTTCATAAGAGGAAAAATGTTATAAAGGCATATTCAATGTAACCTATATTATAATATGTCATAGTAACTTTTATAAATTAAAAATGAAGGTGAAACATCATAATAAGTAGATCAATGGGAAAAGTAATAATTTCATGTGGTTTTAGGTAGTTGTATGGCTTGTGCAATACTTATGACACATGTGGATGTTTAAAAAGTGTCCCTTTAGGTACTATAAACTCAATTTAATGATTATTTAGCATTTAAAATATTAACTAATTCTAAAAACCATCCTATTTATTCTATCACTCTCCTTGCATGTAACAATGGTCAATTGGTTTTAGTATAGTATGAACAACAAGAGGTGAGTTGGATCAAGTGACTCTAGTGGATGATAACACTCCTTATCTTATTTAAATCCATGTAATTATTTATAGGATTTGTTAATTTTTTTCTATGAGCCACTACTAAGAAGGTATGCTCCTCTTTTCTACCTTCACATCCCCATGGCCTTCAATTTTCTCCTCTACCTAGACTAATTTTTTCAAACCAATGGTTGTACATGATCTTGAGGACTATAAAAATAATTTTGATAAGTTTTTAAAATTATTTTCATGTGTGGTGTGAATTATTAAGGAATAATAATCTCATTCTTGTTATCAAGGACTCCACTAATAGTTTGTAGATAATGTTTTTAGTCTTGTAAACATTACCTTACTATAGTGGCTTTAAAACAAATATGGGATGTTGTTTCCACTCTCAAATAGAATGGCGATCAACTATCCTTCATGAAATTATTTGTCTTAATAGTGTTACTAATAGGATATAAGGATTAACATATTACATATAGTTAGTCTCCCTTGTCACTATCACTAATAGTTAGATGGAACCAAGCCTCAACATTCATGTTCATGGAGAAAGAATGATTTAAGATGATGAGAAGAAGTTTATGTTGTAACCATTGATTTTGATATTATTCCAAAGGTTATAAATTGGTTTTGAGAACCAATATAACACTTTGAATCTTATAACATATATTCATCTATAGGTTTCCTATAGTAGCATCTATAGGTAGCCATAATAGAGGACTAAGTAGATTTGAATAAAGGTATTGGAACTTGTTTGAAACTTTATTGAGGTTTAAGAGAATTAAAAACACCATTAAGGCAATGGTAAAACCATCAATCCATAAGTTAAACTTGATAACCATGTCTACAAGTTAGAAAGTTGTATTTGGAGACATATTACCTTAATTTCTCTGAATCATGGTCTTCTCTATATTCAATGCCATCTCATAGTAGATTAGCGTGAGGTATAGGTGGTCTATGTTTTTTACATTATGTATCTCAAGCATAAGGGAAATTACTTAACAAATAATTTTATTTTTTGGTCATGATAAGTGTTGACGCAGAAGATTGCACCCTTGGCAGGAGGCTGAGCTCCTACCTTCTTCATGTAACAATGGAAACTCCCCTCTCACCTATGGGACCAGAAAAGTTAGAGGGGAGAGTCTCTAGATAAGGGCTAGCTCCCTCTGATGTATCATTTAAGCGTTGGTTTCTCCTACTGCTAACAAATAAAATGCAAAAAGGGGGGGGGATGAAAAGAGAAAGAGAGATGCTAAAAACAAAGCCTAAGCCTAAAAAAGTAAAAGGTGATACACCAAAAAATGTGATTCACCCAGCCCAAATATACACTTTTCACCAAAAAGAAATGCTTATACACTTCATTTGAAGCAAGAAAACCTTCTACATCAATGGGTCAGGGTCCTGTGGAGATACAGGGAGGAAATAACTCATAGAGGCTTTCTTGGACACACTACAACAACCTATCCACTTCACCTATACTCCTCTAGGGACACTTCTGATATACCTATCAAAGAAAACTCAAAAATACACTAGATATGCTGAAATAATTCTACAAAAGCATTAAAAAAATGACTTAAGATAGAATCAAGACATAGACACATACTAAAGATGCAAAACTTAGAATGGAGGTAAAAATGCTAAGTTCTGATTGAAGGTAAAATTCTAGCAGAGCTCTGCCTTACAAGCCCGAGTGACTTTTGGGTAGAGTTTTGCCTTAAGGGTAAGAGCCGATTATTCTCTAAAGAGAAGTTTAAAATATATAGGAAGAGGAAGAGAACTTGGCACTTTTGGGAAGGATTCTTGGTGCTCATTTTTGCAAGTGGCCCATGTGCATTCTAAATCTTGGGAAGAGGAAACCACTATTACTGATGTCATTCTTCAAAAAAAGGCTTGCTAGAACCATGCTTGTATAACCACCAAAATTGACTCTAGCATTCAAGCATTAATGTAATGGCATGGCTATGCCTCTTTCCTACAAATAGACTATAGTTTGTCCCCTCATCAATGCCAACTACAAAAAATAGACTGTGCCACTTGTCCAATAATGATTCATCTTCCCTTTGCCACCTGAATGCTTTGTCTTTTCTGCATTTATCTTCTTCCTACTCTTTCAGCCCTTGGGGTGATCTCTTAGTGGGTTGCTATGTTCCTTGGGATTTTTCCATGATTTGGTGCTCAGATAGTTCAAAAACAATAGCTATTCCATCGTGTTAAATTTGACATTCACATGGCTGTCACCCAACAACTAGTTCACTTGCTTAAATTTGATGGCTTTTAGGACATCATCATCCTTGGCAAAAGTCATGAGGTCCTTTTTGTGGCTTTTCTACTTTGTAGGCTTTTGTTTTGGGTCTTTTTCCCATCAATTAAATTTGGACCGATTGAACTAGGCATTGAACCAATTGAGTGAACCAAGTGCATTGAACCAATGCATTGAACCAACTAAATTGAACTAAGTGATGGACCTTGCATTTGAACTAAGCTTGATTGAACTATATGATTGAACCAATGGTTGAACCAGCATGTTGAACTTTGTCAATGAACCAAGCTGAAGCATTGAACTAAGTGGTTGAACTGGTTCAACAGTTCAACACTACATGTTGATCCTGTTAGACTTTGCCAACTAACTATTTGAAGCATTGAATTTGAGTGATGAAACAAAGCTTGATGGACTTGAACATTAAACCAAGGCCTTGAACTGGTTCAATGGTTCAACCATGCCAACTTTTCTTGTGATTTTATTTAGATTAGAGCCTGAAGAAGCCTTGTAAAACCCATCACTCTCTCTAGAATTGATTCTCCATGCATCAAAGACTAACCTACAGAGTCCATAGAAAAACATCTCCTATAGAGTCTGTAGAAATATAAAACCTATAGAGTCCATAGATTTAGACCTATAGAGTCTATAGAAATGGACCTGTAGAGTCTGTAGAAATTTTATAGATTCTGTAGAAATTGCCAAATTCATGCAAAATCAAAAAATGAAATGGCTTAAAACAATAGGGATAGAAGAAGACTAATTTTTGGCCTATTGGGCAAAAAATGGTCAACAAATTGGTGACTCCCATGGGAAGCATGCCTGTTATGCTTAAAGACCAATTGCCTTGCAATACATTAGGCACAGAGTCAGATGTAACTATGAAGAAATGTTAGTAACAACCCTAAAGATCTAAGAATCAAACATGAAGCTTCTTACCCCACACGCAAAGGGAAACACACAAGGCTAAAAAACACTACCTATGCAAACTACACTTAGGGAAAACATGAAATACAACTGAAAGCAAACTACTATATAAAACTAACAATGAATGTTCACCCCTCTTAGATCAAAGGGGAAATTTCTTAGGTCCCCTTCTTGGTAAGAAGACTTATGGTGCCAGGTAAGTAGCTGAATGGAAAGGAAATTTGGTGACCTGCTCCTCTTGCCTGTCACCTTGCTTGGCTGATATCTGAGTGGAGATTCAAACATGCTTCCAATGTATACATACTCTATTTGTTCTTGGAAGCTTACCTCCTATTGTTTCTTCAAGATAGTGTATCTCATCAAGAAATCAATTGCTACCAGCTCATCACCATAAGCCCCTTGATATACACCCTTGACTAGCTTGCTCTCTTCTGCCTCATGCTTGGGTTCCATGGTATGACCATGTTCCTTGATGATTTTGAAGAAAGTATCTTCAAATTCACCAACCTCTTGGAGGGATAAATCTGAAAGCTTGCAACCCTCTTGCAAACTTATGTGAGTCCCAATGTTGCCTTCTCTACTCTTATCCAACTCATAGCCCCCTTGAAGAATAGTGTAACCTGCCCCCATAACTTCAAACAAATAATTCAAAACATAGTAAATAAAGTGTCCATGCCCTTCTACAATGTCTTTAAAAATGAGAAAAGGGGAAGAAATCACTTCTCCATCATCAGAGATAGAGGCAAAAGCTTGTGACTTGTCTTCTTGTTCATCAAAGGGGCTACCTATGGTGATCTCCTCCTCGTCTATACTCATGAAGTCTCCTTGATCAACCATGAATTGAGCATACTCCTCTTCACTTTCTTCATTTAAGATAGGTTCCTCCTTGAGAAGGGGTGAAGTGGAAAGCTGACGGATGAACTCATGTGGAAGAGGAGGTAGTCCTTGAACTAGAATCAAATGATTCTCCTCTTTCCATTTGGTTAGCACTTCACCTATATTAGGCATGGCCTGATAGCTCTCTTGGGGATGTGTAGGTGGGGTGTGTTTAGACATGGGATGTGCCATTGGGTCTGAACCATCCATCACACACTGGCTGAGGAATCTCTCTCTAGATTCTAACTCTATAATCCACCTATCTATATCCTCTTAGAATAGCCTTTTCTGGAGGTCACAATCAACATCGAGAGTAAGAGCAGCCTCATCTTCTTTTAGATCTTGAGTAAAAAATTTCTCCTCCTCCTTTCTATCCCAAGATTCCACTATTTACTTCTAACTCTTGATCTTGGGATTGGAACCTTGCTCCTATGAATAGGCAGTAACTTTATCCTCTTCAAGGACCTAAGCTAGTTCATGATGTTCCTTCTTCTAGCTTGGAATTTGGAGATCATGTTGAAAGACTTGAGGACATTGGGGAGGCTTTGGGAGGGTCTACTTATGTATAGGAAGAGTTGTTTGAAAAAAGGTGTGCTAAAAAGCTAGGTGTATGGGATTGAGGGTAGGATTGATTGATGCATCAGATGAGCCAAAAAGATAAGTGCCATCTAATAGAAAGGATTTGGCATACAAGAGGGAGTTTTCTCTAGAATAAGAGGGGGTAGACCTTGGGCCAAAATTTCTTGATTTTCATCCCTCCACTTTACCAACATTTCATCAATATTGAAATTGGTTTGTGGATTGGTGGAAGGGGTGTCTTTTGGCATCAGCTCCTCTATAAGGTCTAAAAACTCCATCTCTCTCTCTCCAAGTAGTATCATCTTAGCCTCTAATTCCTCAATCCACTTAGCTATATCATCCTCAGTTTGTACCTCTTGGAGCTCATGAGAGTCATCATAGGGATGGGAAGTGCATGAGCATTGCCATGAAGTACAAGAAGCTTCCTGAGGAAGGGTGGGAGGGACTTGAAAAGGACTGACCTCATTTTGTGCCTCACACTCTTGGATAATGCCTTTCTCTTCCTTGCTATTCCATGACTTGACCACTTTATTCTAGCTCAAGACATTCAGACTGGGCACCTCCTCTTGGGGTGAAGGGGCCACAATGTGAGAGGGTAGTGAGGGTTTGGATTGCACTTCCCTTATTGCCAAAATGGACTACTACATTTGAAGATTTTCTAATTTGATATGTCTATCAAGATTAGCCTTAAAAACAAGGTTTATTGTTTCAAAACTCTCCTCAACATAATTGGGGAAAGGACTTTGACAAGCTTGACTTGGTTTATAAGCAAGGGCTCTATATGACTGATATGATGCTTGGGGTAGTGAGCATGCAGGTTGATAGAATTGGCAAGGCTACCTCTCATGAATACTTAACTTCTCTTTCAAAGATGCAATCAAACCACCCACATCTAGCATCTCACTTGTAAGCCTATACTAATTAGCTCTTTCAATGGGAGCCCATTCCTTTTTAACCTAATTCAGTGCATTTCTCACTTGATGGATGGCATGATCAAGAATTTCTTGGCCACATCCCCTTCTGGTGTCAAGATATATTACATATTTTTGGTATCCCAGTAGTGCTTGCTTGAAGGTAGAAATGGGTTGATTGGCAAAGATACTAGGTTGAGTGGGAGGAGTGACATAATGAGAAGGCTAGGCATAAGGCTAGTATAGCTCATGATAAGGCTAGGACTAGTCATATTGGACTTGATAAGGATCAACATAAGGCTGGTGATGATCATAGCCATGTTGGCCAATGAAAATAGGGTCCATGGCTCAGAATAATGGGATTATACATACCAGAATGTTGTTTCTTGATGGTATGGTACTATAATTGCTTAACCAGTTGATTTAACTCAAATTCACCATTGGTGTTTGATGCAAAATCCTCCAAAGGCTGGTTGGTCGAAGAATACACCAAAAATTCTTCAACTCTTTGGACACAACTTGTCCTAGTTCATCTCATCGAGCATGCCAGAAACTGTTAACACAATAGATTGCACCCTTGGCAGGAGGCTAAGCTCCTGCCTTCTTCACACAATAATGGAAACTCCCCTCTCACCTATGGGACTAGTGAAGCTAAAGGGGAGAGTCTCTAGATAAGGGTTAGCTCCCTCTGATGTATCATTTAAGCCTTGGTTTCTCCTACTGCTAACAAATAAAATGTAAAAAAGGGGGGATGAAAAGAGAGAGAGAGATGCTAAAAATAAAGCGTAAGCCTAAAAAAGTAAAAGGTGATACACTAAAAAATGTGATCCACCTAGCCTGAATATACACTTTTTACCAAAAGGAAATGCCTATACACTTCATCTGAAGTGAGAAAACCTTTTGCATCAGTGGGTCAGGGTCTTATGGAGATATAGGGAGGAAATAACTCCTAGAGGCATTCTGGGACACACTACAGTAGCCTATCCACTTCACCTATACTCCTCTAGGGACACTTCTGACAGACCTGTAAAAGGAAACTCAAAAATACACCAGACATGCTAAAATCATTCTACAAAAGCATTAAGAAAATTACTTAACATAGAATCAAGACATAGACACATACTAAAGATGCAAAACTTAGAATGGAGGTAAAAATGCTAAGTTCTGGTTGAAGGTAAAATTTTAGCAGAGCTCTGCCTTACAAGCCTAAGAGATTTTTGGGTAGAGTTTTGCCTTAATGCTGAGAGCCGATTCTTCTCCAAAGAGAAGTTTACAATATATAGGAAGAAGAAGAGAACTTGGCACTTCTTGTGAAGGATTCTTGGCACTCATTTCTATAAGTGGCCCATGTGTGTTCTAAATTTTGGGAAGAGGAAACCACTATTATTGATGTCATTCTTCAGAAAAAGGCCTGCTAGAACCATGCTTGTACAATCACTAAAATTGACTCTAGCATTCAAGTATTAATGTAAGGGCATGGCCACACCTCTTTCCTACAAATAGACTATAGTTTGTCCCCTCATCAATGCCAACTACAAAAAATAGGCTACATCACTCGTTTGACAATGACTCACCTTCCCTTCACCACTTGAATGCTTTGTCTTTTCTGCATTTGTCTTCTCCTGGCTCTTTCAGCCCTCAGGGGTGATCTCCTGGTCAGTCGCTATGTTCCTTGGGCTTTTTTCATGATTTGGCACTCAGATAGTTCAAAAATAATAGCTATTTCATCATGTTAAATTTGATGTTCACACGACTATCACCCAATAGCTAGTTTGCTTGCTTAAATTTGACATCTTTTAGGACATCATCATCCTTGGTAAAAGTCATCAGGTCCTTTTCTATGGCTTTTCTACTTTGCAAGCTTTTATTTTGGGCCTTTTTTCCATAGACAAAAGTCCCTAGGAATTGGCCGCTCTTTGTCTTCTCTATTGGGCTCTTTAAAAATCTCTCTACCCTTTGTAAGGGCTTCTGGACTTTGAACTACCCTCCACAAGGGCTTCTAGACCTTCAGCTGCCCTCTAGCTATAGGGTACACCCTTAAACCAAGCCATTGAACCAAAATTGGTTCAACAGTTTAATCAGTTCAACAGTTTAATCATTATGCACCGATCCTATTGAACCAAGCCTTTGAAATAATTCATTGAAACTCCTTATTGAACCATCTATTGAACTAAAGCATTTAAACCAAAGTGTTTAACTAAAGTGTTGAACCAAATGGTTGAACCAATCCATTGAATTGGTTCAATGGTTCAATGTTGTGCACTGATGCCAAGTGAACCAAGGCTGATGAACTTTAAACTGCTAAACCAACTGAGTGAATCAAATGATTAAACTAATGCTTTGAACTTGTTGAATGAACCAATTGGTTGAATTGGTTCAATGGTTCAAAGCTGCACACCGATGAACCCGCTGATTGCATTTGGATCGATTGAACTAGGCATCGAACTAATTGAGTGAACCAAGTGCATTGAACCAATGCATTGAACCAACTAAATTGAATTGAGTGATGGACCTTGCATTTGAACTAAGGCCAATTAAACCATATGATCTAACCAATGGTTGAAATAGTGTATTGAACTTTGCTGATGAACCAAGCTAAAGCATTGAACTAAGTGGTTGAACTGGTTCAACGGTTCAATGCTGCACACTAAGCCTGTTAAACTCTGCTGACTAACCATCTAAAGTGTTGAACTTGAGCGATGAAAGAAAGCTCAATAGACTTAAACGTTAAACCAAGGCCTTAAACTAGTTTAATGGTTCAACCATGCCAACTTTTCTTATGATTTTCTTCAGACTAGAGCCTGAAGAAGCCTTGTAAAACCCAATACTCTCTCTGGAACTGATTCTCCATGCATCAAAGACTAACCTACAGAGTCTGTAGAAAAACTTCTCTTGTAGAGTTCATAGAAATCCAAAACCTACAGAGTCCATAGATTTAGACCTATAGAGTCTATAGAAATGGACCTGTAGACTTCGTAGAAATTCTACAGAGTCTGTAGAAATCACCAGATTCATGCAAAATCAAAAAATGAAATGGCCTAAAATAGCAAGGATAAAAGGGGACCAAATTTTGGCCTATTGGGAAAAAAATGGTTAATAATAAGTACTGTGTAAATAGGTTTTCAACTCAAGCAAAGTCTAACAGTGGACTTTCAGTGTCACCATAGTAATTTTTAAGCGTAAGTGATCTGATAATGCAATAATGACATGACGGTTGCATAGCTTAAGGCATAGCGACTCCATTTGGTTTGGAATTTTTCTATAAATACCAATAAGGGTCAAAGAGGATGAAATATTATGTTAAGGATAAACCATCACCTATAGGTTTCATATTCCCTAAATTTTCATCTATAGTGTGACTATAGACCTACAGGGTTGATGATGAGAAGCAAGAAGTTGGAAGCTTGAAAGGTATAAATATTAACTTAGGTGAAAGTGATGTAATGATCTTAAAAGGACCAAGTGATAGTAATGAAATTCTTATTTTATAATGAACATCTACATAGGCTTTTTAACTCTCCTTAATTGTTACCTATAGGTGACCTAATCAACACAGTCTACTAAAGTCTACAGACTAGGCCTAGCCAAGTAGAGAGTGCATGGTGAGAAGGTTATCAAAAGTATAGATGAATTTATCATGATAAAATCAATATCATAGTGGTAGAACCAAATTCAAATGATGCTTAGATAAGTAAATAGGGTAGGAACACTAACATATAGTCATAATTTTAAGGTTTCTTAAAACCCTACACGTCACTTGTCATACAAGTCTATCTTGAATTTTATGAAGTTTTAGATGATAAAGATGTGATCCAACCTTTATATTTGTTTTATAATGTCGTCATGACCTAATATAACACCTCATGACTCCACTTTTACTGACAAAATAGGGGAGATGCCCTCTATTTTATCTTATAAATAGGGCACTCTCAGTCAAGATAAAGATGGTAAGTTGAACACATGAAGATTGGAAAGGTAACATGAGGAGTCTTAATACACTATGAAGTATTGTCTATAGTTGATATGAGAATGATAAAAAGTGGATAAATATCTATAGTTATCATAAGTACTCATGGTGGTCATGGACAACTCAAACATAGTCTAGCCTATTAGGCCTAAAACTAGACCTAAGCCCTATAGGGGTCTAGCTTCATTTCTATGAACATTTTAAATATCCAATGGATTATATGACCTTTAGGGGAGATTATAAGATGAAATAGAGCCATAAATTTGTATAAGGAATCATAGAGGGATCATTTTTGGCCTAAACTCACTTTAGGAATACCCAAAATGCACTCTAAGGCTCAGTATGACAACTTCAAATGGTCACACCTATATGGAGGGAATTCATGGTGACCCAAGAATTTGGGGATGATTTAATAGGGTCCTACACTTGGTATTTGTGGAATCTATTTGGTAGTTAAATGTCTAGTTTTTATGAACCACTTCTAAGAAGCAAAATAGTTCAAAACCCTCATAAACCCTTGTCTAACACTTGATGAAGTAAATATCACTTGAGATGCATTTAATAGGTGTAATTTGTCTTATAAGGTTTTTAAAACTTGATTAGTACTCTCCCATTCTCCTTCCCACCTAATTGGTTTTTAACCTACTTGTATAGACAAGGTATAGAACATGGTTTTTTATAAGTTTATGATTGTTTTTTAAGTATAGAAGAACATGAATAGGTGAGAGAAATTTTAAGGGGTTAATTGGGACCTATAATAACTCTCCATATTCATTCATCACCATATATGGGCATGGAAAAAACTTTGTGACACCATCTGTCATAGGTAGTCTTGGATATAGATTGAAGATAAAGAGTGACTACCAGGTGATAGAGTGAGAAGTCTATTTTTGGGACCTTTTGAGGTCTAATTCATGGAATGTAAGGCCAAAATACTCTACAAAAGTGCCCTAGCACCTATTTTATGGATTTTTTTGAGTAAGTAAAGGATTATTAGATTGAAAATGTGAATAATGAGGCCTAGAAGACTAATGCATGACTATAGATGGTGAGTATAAGTGTTTAAAAGATGGCTAGTAATTAGGAAAGCATTTGATGATTGTCATATCATTTTTTCAACATCCCTAAGATAGTGCATATGTGTCAACTCTCCCTATTCTAGTTTTAAGTGCTCAAGAAATGCTCCATGATGATGTATTTTCATAAAGGTTAGTTGAAGATTGTCATATCATGTTTTTAGCATCCCTAAGATAGTGCATATGTGTCAACACTCCCTATTCTAGTTTTAAGTGCTCAAGAAATGCTCCATTATGAATGTATTTTCACAAAGGCTAGTTGAAGAGTCTCTACACAATTTTGGAGACTTGGTCATAGTTAATATGTAGACTTATTTAAGGAGACCTTCAAGGCCTCTTTTACACTCCATTATCTTTTAATGTAACTACTTTTCATTACTTGACATGTGGATTTTTACCCTTAAACTTTTTTTAATCTCTTTCTTCTCACATGTTCTATAAAAACATTCCATTTTAGATTTTTTATTCTATTCCACACCTAGTATGTCACATCCATACACATTTGTGTATGAAATAAAAACTTAATCATGTTTATAAATCAATCTTGGATCATAGAAGATAGAGCATACCTATACTTTTGATTGGGGATACACTTGTTAAATAGGTGCATGACCAATATGGTGATCTACTAGACCTGATTAGGGGATCACATGTCACAACACATCATTCTAAGAACGGTTCCAAATCCTACATTCTATCACAATCACACAAAAACCCTAATATATTCATAAGGTTTAAATCATTCACTCTATTCTAATATAAATAAAGTAAAATCTAATCTAGTGTACACCAAAGCTTGTGGCACAAAGTGTAGAGTTAGAAACAATAAAATAAACATGTATAGGGAACTCCAATTAAAGTAAGTATGAGTAACACTCTAATACATAAAATATGAATGATATTATTATTAGATACAAAACTTATGCCACTTCTATCTACTAAAAGAGAGGAGAAAAAAGATAGAATATACATACCCAAATGTGAACTCATCAAGACTCAATCTCTCCATTGGCCAAAGGGGCTTCATAAGAAGTTGTTGTGGTTTGTAAGGATCACTAAGAAAGGCCAAAATATCCAAGAATTATCCATAAGACTAGATTATCTAAATAAAAAACCTAATCTAAGTCTCCTCAATTAGAATGGTGGAAGAGAAGATTGTGAAGAAGTGTGAGTGAATAATAACTCTTGATTGCACATGTGAATAATGACCAAAATGATCTTGTGTATATAGGTAGATCTTACCCTAAATCCTTCCAAGAATGTTGGTTATACAAGGTTGACGTAGTTGACCCACTATTTTTAGGGATAATTTACTAGGTGTAAGCTAGGTCAGGGGATAACAAGATAAGAAAGTAAAGAAAACCCCTAAATTGTACTAGGTCCACCTAATCGACCCAGTACAATTGACTATCTAAAAGGATTTTAAGATAAGAAAGGAGGGATAAAAAAAGGAAAAGATTAGTGGAATACTCAAGGGAGGAGAAATAGATTAGGGAATGGTTTTGGGATATGGTTGGATTGGTAATAGTGTGGAAATAAGGGACAATAATCTTATGAAGCACCAAAGGTCTACCCACCCCTTTCTCAGTACACCCCTTGGGCATTCACTTAGAGAGATTGAGTCTCAATAGGTTCTTACAAGAAATAAAACATTAGTAATCAATAAAATTTAAAAATATTATGTGTATACATATTTCCTAATTAAATCTCATCATGTTTCACTAAGGTGTAACAAGGGATGGCACTTTGAGAAAGAACATAATAACACACAACACTAATGCTTAGAACAAGTTATAATATTTTAAGCAAAAATAAATAAAAAGGGAAAATAATCTAAAATGTAACTAACTAAAAATTAAATGTAATGCTTACCTTAACTTTCCTTTGTCACTAGATGATTATCTACTATGTTATTAGTTTTGATTATGTAGGGTGTAGAGACTACTTTTAACAAACCCAAGAATATAAAACTAAAGAGAAAAAACAAAAAAACACAAGAAAATACAAGATAGTTGGTGTTATGAGGATGGGATGATAGGTTATATGTGAGACCAAATGACCAAGTCAAATAACAAGAGTAAATTTAGTATTAAAAAATCCAAGGATATTGAAGATCAAAAAACTCAAACAAGCTATCCTTAAATAAGAAAGGCAAACTCACCAAGTCAAACAAATGATACATGTTAAACAAGATGGTAAAATTAAAAAAAAATCAATGGTAAGAATACAAAAACAAAATGGTAAAAAATATTGATGAGTGAGTAGTAATAATCCAAAACTCACTCAACAATGGAAAAATGATGCATAAAAGGGAAAACAACATTGTCGAGTGGGAAGTAATAAACCAACCACACTAAACAATGGAAAAATGGTATGAACTTAGGTATCTAATATAAGGACATAACAATCATGATAAATGGTAAAAGGAAATTAAATTAAGTGTAGAAATGTAAAATCATGGTGTAGAGAAAGAAGAATCGATAGTTTCTCAAACATGTTTTGCTCTAAGGATAGATAAAATTGAAACAAAGTAGTGCTAACATGATTTTAATAGGTGAAGGACTTAAATAAGAAGGTAAAATATATTTAGAGTCATAATTTGTCTATCAAGGGGGGAAGCAAAATGTTTGGAGGGGATGATGAAGGAAAAACCAAGGTATAGGAACTCTTTATCAAATTCAAGACACTCAAATTAGGTTTGTCAAAACAAGAGAACTTTCAACCTTAAGGACTATGAGGAACTTCTCTTAGCTACACAAGTCTTATGTCAAAAAATGGAGTATATAGTTCATCCCATAAAATCTAAATTCATGAAAAGTAAAATAGACCAACCTCCTCATGATGTGTTCCCCATTCTTCAGGACCCCTTACAGAGTCATTGATCTACTTAAAATATTGGGTACCTACATGAGAAAGTAGGTAGCACCAAAATATTTTTTATTCTATTCTTCAAATAAACTAGTTTACTACACCCCAAAGGACCTCAGCTCTACTATGAGACCAACTATAGAGTTTGATATTTGACTAGAAGAAGGAGATATGCTTTGAATCACATCTTTGGGTGTGATTTAACTTTTGAGATTTGTATGTTACCTTTTATATATCATTGAATTTTATTTTAAAATGATTTAAATTTTAACTTTTTTGATGGATTTTTCTATTCTTCCTACATACAAATTTGGAATACCAGACATGGGTGATAAATATGGCTTTCATTTGAATGCTTGGGACAAGGTTTCTAAGAGAGAACATCAAAGAGCATGGGGTGTAAGAGTCTCATAAATATAGGTGAAATAAAAGTTCTATCTTAACTTCAACCTTATTTTATCCAATGTGGAGATAAAAGGAAGGGGAAATCAAGAGGAATGACACATGGAACAATTTAAATTACTTCAAATTGGAAAAAAATGTGACAAAATCATAAAGGGATATGATGATAGTAAAATTTGATTGCTTATCATAAGAAAAAGGGAAATGAAATAAAACATGCTAACATAGATTGTTGTGTAAATTTCATCTAGAAAAAGAATCAAAAGCTAAAGTTTGAGAACAAAGATCAAGAACATAAAAAGAATTATAATTTTATGAGGATGGTTGTGTCCTATCCATGGTCTTACAAATCAAATAATAAAAGAGAGACCCAAGAGGGTGATGATAATAAATAAAGAAGTAAAGTGAGGTAAGTAAAGAAATAGTAGTATTTTGTGAGGGATGTCAGGTCCTATCTGTGGTATTACAAAGAAACTCATAAAATAGAAACCCAAAGGATGCCAAAATAACATTGGAAAATTAAAAAAATGAAAGATAAATAGATAAAATATAATGGTTTTGGGAGGAATGTTAGGTCCTATCCATAGTCTTATAAAGAAACTTACAAAAGAAAAACCCAAGGGGTGCAAAAGACAAGAGTAAATGCAAGAAGATAAAGAAGACTATCGTACATTAAGAAACCAAAAGATCAAAATGGAGGAATAAAGGTTTGTGAAAGGAAGGAAAATAATAAAGAGGGAGAGACCCATGCTTAAGTAACCTAAAAAAACTATTAGATAGATATAGATAGAAAACATGATATAAAGTAAATGTTTTAGGTAAAGTACTTTTTAAGGAATTAAACATTGATGGGAACTTCGAAAACATGGCCTTCATTGGTTTGAAGATGGTAATTTCTTAGATGAAGAATGCCTTTAACTAAATATGGGACTCACCATTTTTGGGAATATTTACGTTTTTTATCATGGCTATAATATAATTTAAGGATAAAATCACCAACATTAAAAGTGCAAATTTTGACAAGTTTGTTATGTTGTCAGGTGATGCAAGCATTGTATTGGTGGTTATGTTCCAAGGTAAAAACATGGAATTTATAAATAAGATCAAGGGAATGAAGGTAAGTTTCACACAATTATTCATTAGGAATAATGCCATGAAGAGATATACAAAGAGAGGAAAGCTCAACTTTTAAAGGAAGAAATGACTCAAAACCATAGACTAGAGAAAATGGAGTTACCCTAGTGGTAGAATGTATGCTAGTCTAATTGGCCTAAAGTGTAGGTTAAAGATGATTATGTCAATCCATGTAAGTTTCATGAATTATATTTTGGATACTTTTTTTGATAATTTTATTGGTGGCCTCAGCTTGACCATTACATTGTAGATGATAAGGTGTGGAAAACTTTTGATTGATTTTAAATTTATTGAAAATGTATTTAACATGTTTGTTCTTCAAATTACCACCATTGTAAAAAATGATGGTATGGGCAATGCCAAAGTGGAAAATAATAAATTTGGAAATGGTAGGACTAGTGACGTTAACAAGTGGCATGACTTCTACCCACTTGGTTAAATATTTAGTAGTGGTGATGATAAATACATGCCCATATTGAGAGAAAGAAAATTTACCAATGACATAAAATCCCTACATGGAAAATGACCACAAAGATGTGATAGTTTGAAGTTTAGTAGGAGGTTCATGGATAAGATCATTGTGAAGATGACAAGGAGTACACTTTTTAGCATATTCAATTTCATCCTTTTCAAGAGTAGGCCAAAAGTAACCCATATATAGGCATTTTCATGTTGTAGTATGTCCACTACAATGATCACCATAAATGCCCCTATATGCTTGTTCAAGAAGATGAGGAACCTTATCTTGCATAACATAATCGAGCAAGGTACCTATAATATTGTAATAATAAAGGATGTTGCATCAAAATACATGCTTGAAATCTTGTTTATGAATGTGTATCTTTTCATAAGAGTCTAAATCAGGAGAATAAGTTTGGTGTTCTAAGAATTGAATGATGTCTTTATATTAAGGGATTTATCTAATGGTAAAACATTAACATGGTAGATAAGCAAATTTAGTGGTTGGGTTGAAGACAAATATTTTATTATTTTTATAAGAAATGAAGGATAAAAAAGAACTTGATGTGTATGAAATAGAGAAGCTGAAAAGGCAAGAGAATCAACAATGAAATTTTGATCTCTAGGAATAGGCTCAATAGTGAAAGAGATAAAATCCTTAGCAAGAGTGGTTTTAATTTGATGATAGGTAATAAGGTTCTCACTTTTACATTAATAGTCACCATTAACTTAATGGTAAATAAGTCAAGAATCACTTAAAGCATGAAGGTATTGTATGTCTAAATCAAGAACAAATCTCATGCCTAAGATAAGAGCTTTGTACTTAGCCATATTATTGGTGACATCAAAGGTCAAATGAAAAGCTAAATGAATGATCTTATTGAGAAGACTGATGAGAATGTAACCTAATGTATCTCCTTGAAGGTACTTAGTACCATAAAAGTGAAGGGTCCAAGTATCCTCATGCAAGTCAACATTGATTTTAGGGATCTCCTTGATAATGACCTTTATTTTAGTAGTACCAAAGAGAGTGGAATATTTTAAAAGATTAATGGCTTCAAGATTAGTGGTAAAGATATGAAAATAATCTTTAAGAGAGATGACTTGATTAAGACTTTCAATGTATATAATATTTTCATCTAGAAGGTCATCTTGAAGGGAAGAAGTGGCTGTAATGGGAGTCTCCATAAGTTGATCTACTATGACTTACCCTTTAATATCTTTTTGAGTGATGATGCGAAGATCGAATTCCATAATGAGGAACATCCATTTGCAAATTATATCTATAGGAAGAAAGGATTTGTATAATAAATGATCAAGGGGGTCAGAATGAATAATGACATAGGTAAATTATTCAAGCATATAGTGATGAAGCTTTTTAGTCATAAAATAGATAACTGGGCAATCACAATCAATTTTGGTATAATGTGTTTCATAATCGATGAGGCCTCAGATAATATAGTAGATAAGATACTCTCTTCCCATATCATCTTGTTGGCCAAGCATTGCCCCAATTGAAATAGATGTGAAATAAGTAGGTGAAATCTCTCAAAAAACTATAATTAATTGAGGAAAAGATGGGTTACCATATTCAATGTGAATGGTTTCTTTAATAAGCATGGAATTATCATATTGAGAGTGGTATGCTATGTTTGGTAAGGTTAAAATTGGATTTGTTTTAAGATCAATGATAACAATAAATTTATTAAAGTAAGGAGTTTTAGTTTTGAAATTTCCATGTTTATGATGTTGTCAAAGAAGTTGATGTTCTTGGGTATGAAGTAACTAAAGAATAGCTTTGTCACTAGTTATGGTAAGAAGAAGACCATAATATTTGACATCTACTTCAAGATCAAGAATTTGATTTCCATGGATAATCATACTTAGAATGAATCTGACAAACATTGGTTGCCTTAGCATCAAGTATAATTTTGGGAGTAGAAGTAGATGGAGTAGAAGAGATTGGTGTGTTGGTGGATTTGATGATGGGAGAAGGATTGGATGTAATGAATGGATCCAAAGGTGTAGAAACTTTCATAGATTTGGAAGGCATAATTTTTTCTACCACCTAAGGAGTATTAGTAAGAGGAGGATTGATAGGAGGCACATAAACATCAAGATCTAAGGTAAGATCCACAAAAATAGTATGCATATCTAAATTAAAAGCATGGATTTAGGATAAAGTTTTATGGTAATGTTAGACATCCAAATATCTATATTGAGATTGGGTCATTATATAGTTGTCATCATATGTTGGAGAAATCATACAATCTTGAGAATTAGGGGGAGTTTAAGAAAGTGAAATCCCAATATTGATAAATATATGAAGAGACATTATGTGAGGATCTTGAAATAATTTAGCCGCTTCAAAATCATTACAAGTGAAGGCATCTTCTGGTAAAGAAGGCTCTTGAGAATTTCATGGAGGGGAAAGCCAGTAATCTCATCAATAAGGGGAATAATACTATCCCTTAGTAATAGAGAAGGAGGAAGTCATTGTCAAATATATGGAGGTAACTTGGTAGTATTGCAAGTATGTTACAACTCATTGGGCTCATCATTAGAATATGCAAGAGTAACTTGTAAATTAGGAATCATGTTGATGAACTTGGGTAAAGGAGCATTGTTAACTTTAATATTTGTGAGAATATGATATTGAGGTTTAGGATTAGTAAGTTATATACTCCATAGATTGGGGTAAACTTCATGCTTTTACCATTTTCCATTATGTAAGAATTTAATACATTGACTACCATTAGAAGTAATGGCTCTCATTTTGATGAGTCCATGGATGACCAAGAAGGATATTGTAAGATAAAGGGAGATCAAGGACCATAAGCTTATACTGAACCATTTTAAGTTCTATGGTTAATGAAATTTGAATACAACCAAGTGGCTTTTTATTTGTCTTATAAAAACCATGACAAGTAAGATGAGTTTGCTTGAGATGATCATTGTTATAACCAAGTTGTTGTATAAGCCATAAGGATGTCACATTACCAGAGCCTTTATCAACTAAGAATTTTTGGATAAGATTGGTATTAATTTTTATTTTAATGAAGAATGGTAGATCATTGACACAAAAAAGAATTTCATCATTGACAATGTCCTCCTTAAGGAATTCAATAGAAGGTTTGGAAAAATGACATGAGGTTTCAATGGTATTAACATTAGTAGGTTGAGCATCAATAGAAGGTGGTTCTTCATAGATGGATGATGAATCTTCAATTTTTTGAAGTTTTTACATAAGTAATTTATGATGATAGTATGAAGTAAAAACCAACTCCATAAGAGGAATCTTACAAGACATAGAGTTAAGTTCTTCAAGAAAATTCCAATGAGATTTAGAAGAACTAACACAAGTTTTATAAGGTAAATTAGTTTTAGAAGGTACAGATGTGGTTCGAGGATTGGGAGAAGGAAGTTGTTCCTTAGGTGATTTTTAATCAACATTAGAGGTGGTAGTATCTTTAAGAAGTTTTTCTTATAAATATGGCTTTTTAGGCTTGGTAACGAGATCTTTATGAGCTAGTTTATGATGATAATTGACCTTGGTCATGTTTACATATAAAGAGTTGTTATAATATTTGTCATAATTGAAATCAATAGAAAAAACATCCTTGACATTTACTTGATTATTAGAAGAATATTTTTGGTTATTATAGGTAGAATCCTTGAAAGTTTGTCATTTTTGGGAAGCAACAATGTATTCTTGATGATGAGATTGATCATAGCTTCATGATTGAATGAATCACCAAGCATATAGGAGATAAAAAATTTATTTATACCTCTACAATATTTATGAGAATGTCTAATTTAGACATGGAACCAATAAAATAGATTAAGTTCATACCACTTAAGATGAGTATTGGGATAGATGAAAGGTTTCAAGTGTGGTAAAAATTATTTCATTTGTTTAACTGAAAGAGGTGTATAAGAAGTTGAAGGAATATCATTTTTTACAACTCCTTGTTTGGTTTGTGGAACATTATTAGTGATATAATTATATGTTTGGAAATATCCTTTAAGGAGCTTAAGATTAGTGTTAAGCACAAAATATACTAAGAGGGGGGGTGAATCAGTATATTATACATCTTATAAGACTTTCCCTTTATCAAATTCCACTTAATCAAACATTCAAGATATGTAATAAAATTGAAACAATAAACATCACACAAGATAGAGAGATACACTAGATATAATTTGGAAACCCCATGTGGGAAAAACCATGGAGAACAATCTCAAGTATATTCATGAGAACAAACCCATAGGAGCACCATACTCCTTTGCCGAGTACCACCCCAGCTACAATTCGTGAGCAGCAACCCACATGAGCTTCAAACCCCTTTGCTAAGCACCAACATAGATACTATTCATGAGCATCAACCCACAAGACCACCAACCCCTTTTTTGAGCACCAACCCAACAACAATTCATGAGCACCGACCCACAGGAGCACCAACCCCTTTGTGTGTACCACACACCTATCTCTCAATGTTGCTATCTAAACAAATGATAGATCAATACAAAATCTCATTCCTCTCTCTCACCTTTGCTCTTATAAGTTAGATATAACAAATACAAATTATATTCATCTCTCACAATTGCTCTTCTAAGCTAGATATTACAATATCAAATCAATATCTCATTCTCATATTACAAATGGCTTCTCAAGCCTTTATTTATAGCTTTCCAAATGACCTTTGGCCTTCCCCCTTTATGACCCTTCAATCCACATGGAAAATGGCACCAATATTGGATGACCCTTCATATCCAAGCCTTTGAAAAGTCATGTGGTGACCCTTCATGACCAAAAATGTCCTTCCCACTTTTGTCCTTATCTTTGGTGACTTTTCATATTCCTCAAAGTGTCCCTTCATGAGAAATTGTGCCCTTAATCTTTTGTATTCACTTGGTGACTCTTGGTAGTCCCCAAGATGACTCTTCATGGGAAAATGCTTCCCATCCTGCTTTTGTCTTTACCCTGTGGCTCTTCGACTTCTCCATGGGCCCTTCTTTAGTCTGATATGCAACCAAAAATATATTTGTTAATATTAAATAAATATTAACTCATATTAGCCAATATATATTTATTACAAACAACATTAAATGCAATGGGGCCTTTATCACCAATAATGCTAAACCTTTGACATCAATGACAATATTTCCAAAAATCTCCCACTTTGTCATTGATGGCAACCTCAATCTTGAAACTACCTTATCCTATCACCTGCACATCCTGTCATCTAAAAACATATAATAACTCCCCCTTACTATAGAAACCTATACCTTTTCCCTATACTTATTTTCTACACCTATACCTGTACCTATACCTATTATTCTCCCCCTTTGACATCAATGGCAAAGGCCCTACCTGTAGCTAACACTTAGGTCCCCCTTACTTGATGCTAAAAATCAATGGCAAGAAGTAATAGAAATTACTCCCAACTCCTCTCGCCGATCTTTGAATGTATCCTTTGATCATGACTTTGAGAAGATATCTTAAAATACATATACATTGTTCCCTATCCTTTGAGCATCTGCAATCAACTCATTTGAATATTTCCTTCTAATCTCAAAACCTTCCACATGAAACTTTAAGGTGTATTATTGATCACTTATTTGACTTACAATCAATAAATTATGCTTACAAAACATTCTTAGCTTTGGCTCTACTAATATCCAAACTTAAAATACCTTTTCTGGCTATCCTAGTAGTGGTTTTATCTTCAAATTTCACTATGCCACCATTGATCTTCTTTACTCTTATCTCCTGTCATATGCCTCAAACATCCGCTATCAACGAACCATGGCTGATCTTTATTTCTTACATGCAAAGATGTTTGCACCAACATAGAATATTCAAGTTATTTCTTTTGCCATGAACATGTCTGAACCTTCTTCCTAATGAATGAAGCTTTGAAACTCTGATCCTTCTTGAATCTGCATGAATATCCTTCTCCTTCTTTATAAAACTGTTAGCTCTTTTTCAAATTTCTAATTTCTTGTGACCATAATCATTTGAAACACTTTAAAACTTTAAAACACTGGATATGCAAGAATCATTCTAATAGCCTCAAACCTTATTACTAATGCAAAATTTTCCTCAAAAATCTATTCCCTTAAAAGATAAACAAATTAATTTTCCAACTCACCTTTTTGTCATGCAACATAACCAAGACCCAATAGCATCCACCATGTTTCAATTTTTAAAAGTGTCTCCTTGAAGCCTAGAAGACACACCCCACACAATAGGGTTCTATAAATAAATCTCAGGAGATTCCCACATCTCCTCTATTTCTTCCTTGATCTTCTTGTGCTTTTATTTTAGAATCTGTTTAAGCATGTCTAACCTTTTTGACTTACTAACCTTATCATTTATGATGTTTTTTTTCTCAACTTTTGCAACTATCTTATCTTGACAAAGCTCATGCTCAAATGTAACAAGAGATTCTGCACAATCCTTCTTATCTGATTCTTCATCTACTATAGCAAGTAATTCATTTTCATTCTTAAACTTAACCTGATGAACCTTTACTATTTTAGGTCTCCAAACCTTAATTTGACTCTTCTCATATCTTTTAAGGGCTCTATAACCTTTGACATACTTTGAAGATCTCTTTACTTTATTTTGACATAATTTAGCAATATGTCCAACCTCATAACAACAAAAGCAAACAATATTTCTCATACCTTTTTCTTAAATGTGACTGAGATCTCCCTTTGAATGATTGCTTCTCCTCATACAATATCTTGCCCTATGACCAACATGATGACAAACAAAACAACAACCATGAAAATAATTTGAAAACATGAAAGCATTGGGCTATCTAATCAACTTCTTTGATTTGCCTTCAAAACCTGCATCCTTCTTTCCTTGGACTAATATTTCATGATCTTTTTCAACCTTGATTATAAGCTTATCATGATTATCCTTTAAAGAGCCTAACTCAACCTTCAACTGGTTACATTCTTCTTCTTTTAATGTTAAAATTGAATTTGCAACCTCTAATTGATTCTTAAGATCTTGAATAAATATCTTATTTTATTTTACTTCTATAGCCAACTTAGAATCCAAGATACACACCTTTTCCTTAAGAGCCTCAACCACGGATTTCAACTCTTGATTCTCCTTCTTTAGCTGCTTGGCCATCTTATGCTTTTCTTTAATCTACCTTCAAGCTGTTAAAGCCTTTTTGAAAGAACCTACTCCGATACCAATTGTTAAGCACAAAATATACTAAGAGGGGGGGTGAATCAGTCTATTATATATCTTAGAAAACTTTCCATTTATCAAATTCCACTTAATCAAACATTCAAGATATGCAATAAAACTCAAACAATAAATATCACACAAGATAGAGAGAGTCACCAGATATAACGTGGAAACCCAATGTGGGAAAAACCATAGAGAACAATCTCAATTAGATTCATGAGAACAAACCCACAGGAACACCATACCCCTTTGCCGAGTACCACCCCAGCTACAATTCGTGAGCACCAACCCACAGGAGCTTCAAACCCCTTTGTCGAGCACCAACCCAGCTACTATTTATGAGCACCAACCCAGAGGAGCACCAACCTCTTTCCTAAGCACCAACCCAACAATAATTTATGAGCACCAACCCACATGAGCACCAACCCCTTTGTCGAGCACCAACCTAGCAACAATTTGTGAGCACCAACCCACAGGAGCACCAACCCCTTTATGTATACCACACACCTATCTCTCAATGTTGCTATCTAAACAAATGATAGATCAATACAAAATCTCCTTCCTCTCTCTCACCTTTGCTATTATAATTTAGATATAAAAAATACAAATTATATTCATCTCTCACAATTGCTCTTCTAAGCTAGATATTACAATATCAAATCAATCTCTCACTCTCATATTAGAAATGGCTTCTCCAGCCTTTATTTATATCTTTCCAACTGACCTTTGGCATTCCCTCTTTGTGACCCTTCAATCCTCATGGAAAATGGCACCAATCTTGGATGACCCTTCATATCCAAGACTTTGAAAAGTCCTGTGGTGACCCTTCATGACCAAAAATGTCCTTCCCACTTTTGTCCTTATCTTTGGTGACTTTTCATATTCCTCAAAGTGTCCCTTCATGAGATATTGCACCCTTACTCTTTTGTATTCACTTGGTGACTCTTGGTATTCCCCAAGATGACTCTTCATGGGAAAATGCATCCCATCCTTCTTTTGTCTTTACTCTGTGGCTCTTCGACTTCTCCATGGGCCCTTCTTTTATCTCATATGCAACCAAAAATATATTTGTTAATATTAAATAAATATTAACTCATATTAGCCAAGATATATTTATTACAAACAACATTAAATGCAATGGGGCTTTTATCACCAATAATGTTAAACCTTTGACATCAATGACAATATTTCCAACAATTAGATTTGAACTAATTCACAAGAAAGTCTTGGTGCTTAGCTTGGTCAAGAACTTTATTAAGTATTTGGGGAGCAAAGGTTCAAACATTATATTAGAGAGTGGGAGTCAAATCAATGATAAAGAGTTTGAATAAGTTATCATCAGTCATGTTATGATCAACTTTATGAGCTAAATATTTCCATCTTTTGATAAAGTCATGAGATAATTCCATAGGAGTTCGCTTAGCATTTATGAAATATCTAAGACAATTTTTGGGAAGATCATTGTGTTGAAACTGTTTAACCAAAGGATTAACAAATCTTCATATTTCCAAATAGAATGTTGGGGTAGTTTATTATACCATTTTAATACATCACTGATAAAATTTTTGACCAAGGCTTTAAGAAATGAGGTAGGGTCTTTAGTCCCATCATATTTGATAGATGGAGATATGTTACCAATATCAATGGAAATGATGAAGGGAGATAAAGGCTCATTTTTAAGGGTTTGAATCATTTTTTTATTCATTATGGGTTGAGGAATAACATTACCTGAGTCATCCTTAATAGGTGGAGGAATGTATTAAGGATTAGCTTGAGGATGAATAGTTAGAGGATGATTAGCCACATTGATTAAATGTTGTTAAAGTTTCATCATTTGGTTGGTATTAGAATTTTCCATAATGTTCATTTTTTGAAAGAATTGGGATAAAATATAGGTTGTATTAGGAGGTAGGTTAGTGTTTTTATGAGCACTCCCCATATGCATATTAGGGGGAGGATTGTTAGAACAAAGATTACTAGTGGGATTGTTAAGTAAACTTATATTGATCACTCCCACATTAGTTTGAAGATTTTGAGAAGTTTATTGGTAAGTATAGAAAGGATTAGGTCCATCAACTTCATCTTGACATTTTATTTTCACCATATTATAGTTCATAGATGAAGGAGGAGAAGAGATGCCCCAAGAGTGATGGTGCTCTTGAGAGAAAAATAGAGGAAGAAATGAATATCCCATATAGTACCTAAATGGATTCAAGCTATCCAAGAAGATTATGATAGGATATTTAATTATACCTAAAAAGAAATGAGCAAAATGCAAAATTAGAAAGATAAAGATTTAGATTGATAAATAGGGAAAACAAAAGATAGTATAAGTTTGACTAGGTCGATTTAGTATAAAAAATAGGGCTTGTAAACTATATAGGGTCAATTGGGTCGATATATTATAGCGAATAGAGGTAAGAAAAAGATGGAAAAGGAATTAGAAACTGTACAAGGTCAACTAGTTTGATCTTGTATAGTGAATAAGGGCTGAAAAAGATACAAGGTCAACTGGGTTGATCCAGTACAATAGACAATTTGAAAGAGAAAGATGATAACAAGTTATAATATGAAACAAGATAACTTTGCAAGTAATAAAAAGTAGTAAGTACTGAAAGGAAATAAAGAGTCAATTATATCAATGCTATCTAATTCAATTAAAAGACACAAAGTAAAATCTTGCACTAATGATGGATAATGCAAGATTTTGCACACACAATTGAATAAAGAGTATGCAATCAACTTGAAAGGTAAAGAGATAACTAATTGGTCAACCTGATTGTTTATAAGATTATTAAGAATGATTTTTAATGTGATTAGAATTTGGTTATAAGCAAGGTACTAAATAATAATTTAAGGATGGTTTTAGGTAGTTTGGGATGAAAGGGACTATAGTGGCAATGATACAGGCTTGGTATTGGGGCCTACCCTCTCACTTCACACACTATAGTGATAACGGTGTCAAGTGATTAGCCAAAATATACCATTAACCATGCTTTATACTTTACAAGAGTAGCAAGTCAGTTTCTACCTTAGTGATGAAATCCATGTAGGTTGGTATAGGGTAGATAAAATGTTAAATTGTTTGTTTATGTTTTTATGATTTGGTCATGTGTGCATAAAATAGAAATATTGAAACAAAGAGATTATTTTAAAATCCCCTAATTAGACTATGTGTACTATTCTAATCATACAAGCAACAAGAAAATAAATGTGTAAACTAATTACTAATAGATATGAGGTTAATTCCAAATTAAAACAAGGTATAGTGTTGACACTATACGCACAAAATATAGAATAGGTTTGATAGGATTCAACTTATACTATGAAATCAAAGTCTAAAAATGAACTAGTTTGACAGTGTTGATCTAGTTATTTAAGACAACACATAAAACACAAAATTAGGTTGGTAGTGTCAATCTAGTTGACTGAGCAAGGGCAATTTTAAAGACTTAAATTGTGAAAGGAAAGATAGAAAATAAATAAATAGAGAAGTAGAAAGGAACCTTGGTGGATTAGAGATGTAATGAAGGAATATTACTAATGAATAACCTTGAAGTATGCTTGAGAAACCTGAAAAAACTAGGTTGACAAAATTAATCAAGTTATACAAGAATCTATTGAAAAAGTGATAAAATTGTAAGGGGTTGACTAGGTCAACCTACTACGCTGAACTAGGTATCTAAAAGGCTAGAACCCTATATTTGGTTGATTGGGTCAATCTAGTTTCCTATTCTTAAAAACTTGTGCACAAATAAAAATAGTTGGGTTAACAAAACTGATCTAGTATGTCAAAATATGATAAAAATGATGATCAAAATAATGACTAAAATAAAGAAAAAGTGAAAGAAATCCTACAAGGTTAAGTTTCACATCGCATTCACTAGAACGTATGTAATCAAACATGCATCATGTATATAATTCAATCTTGGCTCAAAGAAGATAAAGCATACCTACACTTCTGATTGGGGATACAGTTGTTAAGTGGGAGCATGACCAATATGGGGATCTGCTAGAGCCAATTAGGGGACAACATATCACAACACATCATGCTAAGAAGGGTTCCAAAGCCTAAAGTCTAAAACAATCACATAACCACCATAATGGATTCCTAAGGTTTAAATCATTCACTCTATTATAATATAAATGTATTAAAATCTAATCTAGTGCACACTAAAGGTTATGGCATGAAGTGGGGGTTAGAAAAGATAAGATAAACATGTATAGGGAAATTTATTTAGAGTAAATATTAGTAACACCTTAATACATAAATAATGAAAGATAGTATTATTTGAGCCAACACTTATGCTAATTATATCTACTAAAAGAGATGAGAACAAATTTAGAAGATACTCACCTGAATGTGAAACCAACAAAACTGAATCTCTCCCTTGGCCAAAGGGGATTTGCAAGATGTTGTTTTGGTTGATAAGGATCACTAAGAAAGGCCAAATCATCCAATACTTATCCACAATACTATATTATTCAAATAAGAAACCTAAGCTAAGTATCCTCAAGTAAAATGGTGAAAGAGCAGATTGTGAAAAAGTATGAGTAAATAATAATTCTTGATTGCACATATGAATAATGACTAAAATGATCTTGTATATATATGTGTGTATTTTACCCTAAATCCTTCTAGGAATGTCAAATATACAACGTCAAACTAGTGTGTTTTTATGGATAATTTACTTGGTCTGAGCTAAGTCAATCAAAGGGCTAACAAGCTAAGAAAGTAAAGAATACCCCTAGGTTGTATTGGGTTGACATGTTGACCTAGTATAGTCGACTGTCCAAAAGGAGTTTAAGACAAGAAAATAGGGATGGAAAGAGGAAAATATTGGAGGAATACTCAAGGGAGGATAAATATCTTATGGAATGGTTTTGGGATCTAGTTAGATTGGTGATAGTTTGGAAATAAAGGACAATAATCCTATGAAGCAGCAAAGGTTTGTCCACCACTTTCCTATGCATCGCTTAGGGTGTGTACTTAGAGGGATTTATTCTTAATGGGTTTTTGCAAGATGTAAAGCATTAGTAATAAATAAAAGTTAAACATATTATGTGTATATAGTTTGATATTTTACTTTGAATTTTAAATAAAGTTTGAAATCTAGTTTGGAGCTCATGACTTTCTTGTTTATGTATGTGAAGTGATGCATAGTGAAGTGTCAAGTGATTAGTATTTATCCTTGCTTTCTCTCAAACCTTCCATGTTTGATGTCAGTACTTTCCACTCTAATAGGTCACATGAAGTATTTTAAATTGAATTAGTCTATCTTCATGTTGAATAAATAGCTTTAGTGTCTAAAAATGACCTTTTTTTCACTCCGCTTGAGTAGTTTCATGTGTGTTACATCCATGTTTGAAATACTAATGTTAGAGTAATCCTAGATTTGGAGACTACAGTTGTAGGTCATGTTTCATAGTGCAATGGTATGGTATTCTAGTGGAGTTATTTTTGGTGTATCACCTCATTCGAGTAGGTTATTTTCCATGTCACTTATATTTGTTTCATCCAAAAAAAAGTAAATGTAGGTGATAAGCAAGCAAAGAGAAATCTAGGGAGATATCCCTTAAACCTAGAGATCTACCTATATCATAGACAACCCACAAGCCTAGAGGTATCCAAATGTTGCCCAAATCTTATATTAGGATTGAAAAACCAATTATAGGATGAAATATTTAGTGTCATACAAGAAAATATAATCCACCAATGAATATAAAGCATACTGAATATTTAGGGTCTATGAATGAGTACACATAATGGTGTAGGTAGGCAACGGCCATGGGTAGTAAGAATAATAGTTCAACCCTAAAAAAAGGGATATGTGGACATGTGTGATGGAAGAAGACCCAATCATGTATCATGTAACTATACATCCTAAGGGATATGTTTTGGATACATGTAATTATACATATACATTTATTCTAGTATGTTGCCATTTTTTTAATTATTTATAAAAAGGTTCATAAATGTTATGCATCCCTATAATTAATACCTTTTATATCATTATTATTGATTAATTTATTCACACACTAATAGGTCATATCCTTGCTTATGTAGTGTTAGGTGGATTATTTGAGTGAGTAGATGATATTGCAAGCATATATGTACACTTATTTTCTCAAGTTATTATTTTTACCAAAACTTATGTTGTTGTTATGGGTTATAACTATGACATTAGATCATAGTTGTAAATGCATTAGGTTCCTTCACCTATTGGTGGGTTATAAGTTAGGTTAAACCATTTTTATATAGTATGTTTATTTCTAGAGTGAGCATGAAACCCTACAAGCTAGGTTAGTTGTGTATGAGGATTGGGAGAGACATTATAGATATCAATCTTGAGGTCATCGTGATGATAGTGGTGATTCATCTTCTATGGTATCTAGGCAAATGGATGGTGAGGATTATTTCAATGGACATGGATAACATACCCATATTATTATTTGAAACCTTTTTTTTATTATAAAGGTTTATTTTACTTTGAAATATATGATGTTTTAATTTATGTTAAATTTTTATCCTAAGTATTTAATTTACGAGATGATGTCACATGTTATTTTATTTATTTTAATTTATTATTTTTTATAATATGGATGGAATGCATAAATTATATGGAATTTAATCAAATTCATATGTAAATTATTAACCTATGACATCGCATAAGCATTCATACTAGTAGGAATAAAATCCTCTAACCAACCACTTGAAAATAATGTTGCACTATACTCATCTAAATAAATATCTACAACTAGCTATTGTATCTATAACATGATGAGCTATAATGGTTTATTTTATTTATTATTTTTTTAATGTTCCTTACTTGTTCCTATATTACCTTATTTTTTATTTACGTTTCCTAATAATATATAAATTTTACATTAAATCAGATCATTCAATTATAAAAATGAAACACTGATCTAAATGTAAAAGAAGAGTTTGATTACATAATTTTTATTATTGTTAATATAAATAATAAAATGGGTTTATATACTTATCATGTTACTATTTTATACAAGAAAGATATTGAATGCAAGTGGCTGAAAAGACTATTAAATGGATTAGAAGTTGCTCGAATAAAGAATATGAGTGTCTAGATCTACCTAGATGAGACTATAATGATGAATATTATATCATCTAATGTAGGTATTTGATGTTTTAAAATTCTTCATATGAATTTTTCCTAATTGTTTTGGCATGGGTCTCTTTACTTTCTTGAATTCTTTTTTAAATATTAGGTGCTCATTATATGTGTAAATTGAGAAAACCTATCACATTCAATTCAAAACCCTATATTTACTTTTCACACTAGGTTAAACTATAAAAATAGGGAAAATATATGGGATTAAATGATATAAACCACTCCCATATTAATATCTAAGTATTTTATACATATCGAATACTTTGAAAATGGAATTCAAATCAACATAATTCTCCTCATTAGTGTATATGTGAGATAGTGGTTATTTTATGAATACAACATGTATTATATATTTTGACACTTGATAATGGAAAATTTATCTCATCTTAGGTGATTCAAAGTTGTCTAAGGATTTTTACTTGTAATAATTTATGAATTTGGAATTTTAGAGTAGTCCCTTTAAATGTGCAAGTTAAATAATGGGGTTTTTAGTGATTGCTTGAAAATGCTAGATAATAAAATATGTTTATACCTACTATCTACTCACATGGGACTATTTAATTAATTTTTCATGACATCAACATGTGAAATTTAAATTACAACCTATAAAAATGATTTACATTTTAAAAATGAGTTTTACTTGGTGTAGGAAGAAATCCACCATGGTTGGACACCTCCATAAATTTTATGTGTTTGATTTTGATGGAATCATCCAAAATAAATGGATATTGATATCATAATTTATATAAAAATTGAGTATGATTTTAAATAATTTAGGCACAAAATATTCTATAGGGTCAAGCCCATAGATAACATGTGTATAGAACATAATGGTATGTAAGATCTATATGCGTATACACACATCATGTAAGGTGAAGGTAGGTCAATATTGAAATTTCTAGGTGTATAATATCGTATTTTACTTTTGAAATTGACCTTTTATTATATAACTTAAACTAAATATAATGCTAGATTAAAATTGTGAAGAGATATACTTTAGTGTGTAAAACACACTTTGTCTTTTCAAGAATGCTCCGAGTGTGAAGATTACTCCATGAAAACCTTCAATGAATATGTATCAATGAATTTATATATGTGAAATTAAATTTTAAATGAATTATATGAATGAAAAATTTAAAATTTAAAAATAAATTAAGGAATATACTTGTAACTAGGTGAATCATGTTTCCTTATTAAGCTTTAGAAATGATGCTTCTTGATGAATCATTGAAGAGCTAGATTGCTACTAGAGCATTGGATAATTGGGATTCCTAATGAAGTAGTGGATAATTGGGGGTGATCATACCCCAATGGATAAATTTACTAAGGTAAGGGATATGGGTTGGTGTAATAATTTACCTAATCCTCATGAAGGTAGATAGCTTCTAATCCATTGAGTGATGTTAAATGTAAAACAAACTACTCATTTAATTGATTTTGATAATCAATATGGATGGGGAAGCCTATATTAGGATCATTTAGGGTTAAGTAATTATTTCTAATGGGATTATAGATTTAAAATTTTACTTTATATACCATCAATACCATGCTCTCAAAATAGAAAACTATAATAATGTATATGCATGAATAATGTTCACGCCCCATAATCTAATATAATTAGTGTAAACATAGAAAACTATACCATTGGATGCATAAATAGTGTAAATTACCCCTATCTTATCTAAATAATACCAAAATGATATAGAATGTTATACATCCATATCCTTTTTTTCATAAATTTAAAATATCTAAAATTGTGTAACTTATGTTCCTTTAAAATGTGTGCATATGCATTGCATATGCCAAAAAATTATTTTAATACATATATTTTTATCCCATATTTTGAAATAAATTGATGATCTAAACCAATTTGAATTATCTTAATCATACATTATTTCTAAAAATATGAAATATTTATAAATGTGTGCTTGAATATCTATTAAAATCCCACTATTATGCACACATTTTAAAGTGAGGGATGTAATCTATGCCATATCAAAATTAAAAAAAATGTAAATATATCATGTTATGTCAAATATTAATCATTTAAAATAATCTGTGAAAATGTTGATAATATATCATCAAATCATATGTAAGACATGTAGTTTAAGGCATATAAATATATAAGGCATGCAATATTAATTGTCATATATAACCAACGAATATTAACCTATGCCAAAAAAGTGCATGATAAGGATCACAAAACTACACACAAGAATTAAGTTGCATGATGTGGATATATTCACAATAAACTCATCAATAAATTCTATATTTATCCACTCATAATCACACACACATCATGACCATGATGTACATAATAAAATCACATGTAATAACACTTAATACCACATAAAGAAAAATCCACACTCAGTGGACAATAAAATTTCACACAAAAAGTGTGCACACAAAGGAAAATAAAATTTCACATGAAAAGTGCACACTTAATGTAAAATCAATGTCACACAAGGCAAAGGTCATAAAATAAGGAAAGGGTCAGGTTCAAAATAACAAGTTATATAATGAGATAATCAGACAAATGAAGGAAATAAGAAAAGGCAAGGGGAAATAAAGGGTAATAGAATGACACATTTAATAAAATAATATCATTTACTAATTCAAGGTCTAAATAAATCATAATCAATGATTAATTCATAGGAAATGAAATATAAACAATGAAGCATAGAACAGGTAAAAATAGTCTACACCATTAATATATGCCAATATCACAACATATAAAAGTAAAATATCCATGAAATGTAACATTGTAGATAAATATAAGCAAGGTAAATATGTGTAAGAAATAAATGTATCTTAACATGATAAATGGAAATCTCATATAAATATACAACTTGTAATAATGTAACCAATGGAATAAGGTGCTCCTAGCATTAATATGCCCCCAACCTTAGTATTCCCCATAGGTATATGAATGTCTTGAATATATGATTACATGTATCATGTATAACCCATATTCCTGTCATTCCACTCATATATATAGTGAAATTCACGTGATTATAGAAAATTATATGTAATCTACCAAATATGTGATAGATAACATATAACGATAATGTAAATTAGCAAACATGTCATGTTTAGGTCCCACCTTTGGATTTTTGGAATATTTTAATATTTTTTATTTGTAATATAGTTTAATTATTTAAAAAAAATATAACCAATTATCCCATCAAGTGGATAATCATATCTACATCTTGAATCAAACATGTGAATGCTTTTCTATATCGAGTGAGTAGCAAAATGTGTATTTGTATATATATTTGAAAAATGATCCCATGTTTTAATGTAACCATCATAATAATCATGAATAATAAGATCATGTACATGATTATTATCTCTAAGGATCATATTATCTTGGGAATACATTGTATAGTATGATAAATATATGCCTGTGTTTTATGTGGAACATGATGAGTTGTCTATAACACTAGCTTAGTATGTGAAGAGTATATGATGGCTATTGGGAGTCCTTGTTTTATCAAAATTAATGAATTAAAAGAGTGTTAATTTAATAATAATAATTTTTTGAGTAGAATAATAATGTATAATATATGCAATAAATCACACAAGACTGATTTAGAACTACTATTTTTGAAAACATGATAAAAAGGGAAATTCTAAAGAAAAAAACTTAGATGGCACTTGGATCTAATAAAATAAATTGAGGACTATGTGATTGAATATGGAACTATGTGAGGTCACTATGAATCAATGGAAATGTTTTGTATGTATGTAATGCAAGGATAAATTATTTAGATAAGGTTAGCCTACACTATCATTTGTACGGTGCACAAGTGTTTGGTAGGGTTTTTTCCCCTTTGTGTGAAATTAGATCAGTGTGTCTTTACCTATAGGTATTATGTGTGTGAAATATATTTCTTGATTCAATATGGGAGATAATGTGTACCTTATTATTCAATTATAACCCTATCTCAATAGATAGGGAGAAATAAACACAATAAATTGGGAAAAGTGGACTAGGGGCTGAAGTTGAACTTGAAATCAACACCCTATGTGTTGATCATTTCCTACATAAAAATAAATTGAAGAGGGTTAAAAATCCATGTATTTATCACATGATATAGTGGTATGTGTGAAATATTAGTGTAATGTTATATGTTGGTTCAATCCTCATGTAATTATACACTTCAACAATGACTTGTGAGCTTGGTGGTCTATTCATAATTAGCTCAAAGCTACTTGGTTTGTGTGAACTCATAATTGGTAAGAATATGTGTTTTTTTATTGATGTGAAATTAGATAATTTTATTATTTACAATATAGAATCCTCTTTCCAACTAGTGAACAAATGAATGGAAAAAGTTCTTATATAGTGGTATTTTGTGAATTTCCTAAAATGTGACTAACAAAACATGTTGGATAACCCATTATATGAATTTTAATTTGATAAATTATCCATTATTTGGTGAGATGATGAAACTAGTTATTTCACACAATATCATCAAGAGGTATTATATTGAAGGAGTGGCCTTATCTGAAGAGTAGAGAGAACTAAACTATAAGTATATATTAGTCTTGTTATACTAATTTTTTAACAAGTGTCAACAATTAAAACATTTAGTATTCTAATAATAATCAATAAAACATGGCCAAAATAAGAAAAAAAATGATTAAAATTGAAAGAAAATTAAAATTTTTCTATGTTTTAAAGCAATTTATATGAGTGCTAGACACATAGTAGATCCTAATGAGCCTGAAGCAGACATGGTAGAACCCAACACCCTTGCTAGCAACCTTGTTAGAATTCCATTGGTGCCTAAACACCATCAAAACCTAATGTCCTTATAAATACATCCTACATATCTAGATCCATGTTTTTCACATATTAGATCCCAAACCCTATATAAACACTCTATTTTCTACCATTAATCTAAATTTTCCCTTCACACATGAAAGTTATTTATAGATAGCTTTAAATTCTTGTTTTGTTTTCATTTTTACTCATAAATCCTTTCTCCCACTTGCAATATTCTTCTTTGATGATCATTGATATACCATTAATCTTCATTTTGACTTGTTTACATTAGTGAGAAGCTAGGGTTTTTACCATTAACTCAACATAGAGTTACTCAGAGTTGTTATTTTGCTTTCAAACCTCTCAAAACTCAAGTTTTCTTTCAAAAACACATGATATATTTAATATTTCCTTGTCTTTTCTAAATAATTTATCATAGTGTATTTTGGGTTTGGTTTACACATTCAGTAGACTCTAATTTTTGTATCATACCTCACTGAACTCTAATACATTTCTTGTCACATCCACAAACCCTGACCCTACTCTAAACATCATAATAATTAGAAACATATTCAATACCTTTTCAAATCTCACAACATGTTCAACACCTTTTTGGATCCCATAACATGTTTTTCACCCTTGTAAACCCATGATGTGTTTTTCACCTCTTAGATCCTAATGAACATGAAATATAACACTGCATATCTTAACCACATGGTAAACACATATATGGATCTACCTCTTATTTTAACACATTTTCTTTTCTACCTCTTCAAATGATCATTTTAGGTATCAATTCTCTGCTCACAAAAAAAGTTTATTCATCAGATGTCAACATTCATGACTCCAATCAATATAACCTTGAATAAAAATAATACAAATAATAATCTTCTAAAAAAGGGCCCCTAGGGTGAAGAGGGTACATATACAAAGTATCAATTTAAATTATTTATTCCTACATCACATATGAACTCTAATATGGAAAACATATCTTCCACTAACTTAAGTCACATTAACATGGATGAATTTTGGAATATAATAATTGGGGTCCACAATAAAAACTATGATCAAATTATTCATGACAGTTAAGTAGCTTAAGTATCTACCTTCTCAACATTAGTGTAGAGCCCAAAATTAGTTATTAAAATGGCCAAGCATTAGGATCCTGAAAGGAGAGAAGTCAAGAACTCTAGAGGAGAATATGTTTTATACATAATACCAAAACACAATGATAATTTACTCCAATTTATAGATAGGGAATCATTTGTTGACATATCTCCAAAATTATAGGAAAATAACACTCGTTCCTAATCTAAATGGTTCAAAAATAATGGTTGGTAAAATCAAATAATTTAGCAATGAGACTTCCCAACTCAATATCTAGGTTTGAATTCACAAATGAGGTCAATGGTATGATCACACTCTTACAAAGAGTGATGAAAAGTTGAGTGTAAAAATTTTCCAAAATTGGATGTACATATATATATCTATATGATTCAAATTAATGAACAATACATTTATTTGGGATAGCTCATCAGTTATTCTATTTATAAATAGTTAACATAAGTAAACACAACTTTTAAGTTCTATGTGACTTATTACCTTATCTATGTCATTTATAGGAGGAGGTTTTATATTGTAGGAAATATCAAAACTTCAAATATATATGACTGATATCCTAAACTCACTTTGAAATAGAGTGATCATAATTTTCATAAAGTAATTGATGAATTCTTACAATATGTGATCTATATGTTCTAACAAGACCCATACAATATGAGGATATTTATGGAAACTTATATATAGATTTACATATAGGGAGCATGGTTTATAAAATTTACAACTTTCACTTATTTCCAATAGTGTATTGGTGCTTTATTTTGTTTATGTTGGCTAAATTAGTATGTTTATTAGGTGACTAACTATGTTGTAAGAAATGGCTGATTTTGTCAATGTAGAGGCTGAATTTGTATGAAATGGCCAAGGTAGTATAGCTAACTACCTAACTAGGTGTAAAGTGGTTGATGTAGTTAAAAAAACTATCTAACTTTGTATGATGTGGATAATATAGTTACATTATCTGTCCAACCTCATATAAGGTTTCTGATGTAGTTACATTTTGATAGTGGTCGACATAGTTAGATACCTGGCCTATATAGTATAAAATATATTCTTAGTTGGCATAGTTATTTATGTGGCAGACATAGTATAAAATGTTTAAGAATAAGATAATATAGGTAAATGAAGTAGTTATGTTATATTTAAATGCATTTATTATTTATTTTTATAATGTAACTTTATGATTATTTGATATAGAGAACTAGTACATGCTTTTTTGTTTGATATTTTATAGAGATGATGAAGAATCTAGCAATTGGTGGATATAGTTTGGTTACCAAATTTTTTAGATATATTGATAGTAGATGATCGATCATGGTTGATGGCATTTATATTTGGAGGCATTATGCAAATGTGATGTACTCACTTGAGTGTTGACTTAGTCACCATGTTCTTAGGGACATGGGAGGGAATAACCAACACTTTTAGGTTGGTTATAGATGGGGATACTATTGAGGTGGGTATCACCTTGGAGGATTTATAAATGATATTAAATATTATTATTGTAGGGACACTCATTATTTATGATATCCCTAATACTAATTATGAGAAATAATCCTTAGCCTTATGGGCAACTAGATAATAGATATATTCTATTGGTTTGCATATTCACATGCTTGATGTTTATGTGTTAGTTATTCTAGATATCTAAAAGTCCATTATTAGCATTATGATAGATTATATGTTGTATCACAAGTCATATAGGAGGTTACACTATATGTAGTTGACTTATTTCATTTGATATTAGAGTAAGACATGTTTTATGATCTAGGATTAGTGATCTAGGTGTAGTAGTGCATGATATGTACAATATCCTATTACAAGGGTAGGTGACTATGGGTTCTATGATTTTATTGAGTATTTGCAATTATGAGAGGATTTCTATGTATCATTCAATGGAGTTAACCCATGTGATAAATAATAATTTACCTCATGTTATAATATGGAGACGTGACCATGTACTATTATTTGTACCATATTCCATAGCATTATAGATGGTTATCCAAGGAGAGATTGTTTGGAAGCCTTATATGGGTATTAAAGTTACTTGGCTATCTTGGTTGAGTATTTTTCAAGGACTAGTTTGTGTGCATATTAAAGGTCATTTATACATGGTAACTATTGATATTTTTATCCTAAAAATGTCAAAAAATATAGTACCCTAAGGGAGACCCATTAATTTTTTGGGAGAAAGGCCTTCAAGTCACCTAGGACACCCTTTTCTTAAGCCAAATAAAAACTAGATATTTGGGTATAATTTTCAACTTTGTAAACTTTCAAATTACATCCCAACCTCCACTTCCTGATTTACACATACCCAACAAAACATAGAGATTCAGAAAAAAAAATTAACTTAAAATGTTATAAATTACATCCCAATCTCTACTCCCCACACACCCCACAACTTGTAGAAACTAGAACTCTAGTCATAATTTTCAATTTGAAAAGTTTCAAATTAAAAATAAAGCTTCAATTTCCACCAAACACATTCCCCTCAGAAACTAGAAATTTAAATGTAATTTTCAACTTGAAAACTTATGAATTTCAATCAAACCTTTGCTTCTTGGGCATCTAACTCCCATCAAAAGATGGAACTCCAATTTGAATTTGCAACTTTGAATGTTGGAAATTACAACTCAAGTCCCACTTCTTGTAGACTACCCTTCCTATGGAAACCAAAACTTTGGTTGCAATTTAAAACATTCAAAGTTGTAGATTACAACTCAAGTTCTAATTTCTTGGTTTAAATGTACCAATTCATCCAGTAGAAACCAAAATTTAGGGTGTAAAATGTAATTTTACAAAATTGTGTAATAGCTCCAAAGTTATAAACTTCTCACCATTTTCTCCAACCACAGACCTAAGGGAATTAATTTCAAGGTTATGGTTATATTAATGAAATTAGGGTTTTGGGGAGTAATTTTTGAATTTTCAAATTAAATAATTGGATATTTATGGCAAGCAACCCTCTATAATCCATGATCCATCGATGCCAAGTAATGCCACACCATGCTAATGCCAGCCCAAGACCACAATCTTCTTCTACACAATATTCCTTTTCTTCCTATATTTTCTAGAAACCATTTTCTCTATCAAGCTAAGCATAGATTGAATTCATGTCTTTTTTCCTATCTTTTATTAAATCTATGTATTTTTCCTTTGCTTTGTGAATCTACAATTTTATTTTGTTTACTTGTATTTTTAAAAGGTTGTTTATATTTCCCAAGGGTCTTGTCAAAGTCATTTCAAACATTTTTCTAGCTTGGGAGAAACCTAGGGTTTGAAAAAACTAGTAGAATATTCCATAAATATCTCTTACATAGACCCCATGGACATTTCAATTGTGATAGAAACTTCAAAACCCATGAACATTTTACCTTCAAAATCAACCCTATGACTACATGGAAAATCATATTGTATTTTCAACTCCAAATCCCCATTAGGGATTTTACCTACAATACCAAATCTAAAAACCTATTAGAGGTTTTCTTAGACCTTGCAAGTGTGTTTTTCAAGTTTAAAACCCACTAGATATTTCACCTACATTTTCAACTCCAATACCCACCAGACATTTTACCTTTATTTTCAACTTTAAAACCTATCAGCTCTATAGTTATCTTTCCTACATTAATTTTACTAGAACCTATGTCTAGAAATTAAATGAAGTTAAAACATAAGGTAACTAAGGTCCTACTTAGCTTGGAGTGTAACACCAATTAAATCATGAACATAAACCAAGGCCACATAGACTTAGGTGATTTCTAGATAATGGTAAATTCTAAAATATAAAATGATTAGATTCAAAGCATTTATGACTATGGACTACCCCAAGCAATAGAATTCCCCCTATTAGTGTATAAACCTAATCTTGTTCTAAAGCACTATTATGAAAAAAAGATAAAAGTATTGAATGACAAGGGATAAAGGATTTTAAACCTAGACCTCTTCATTGATTCAGTGTTCTTGATTCTAGCGAATGAGAGTTATCTCAATATAACTTTTGACTCATCCAATAATTTCTATCAATATAATAACACTAGATGTCTAAGGGTTTGTAATAAATAATGGATAAAAGTCTCTAGGCCTACATCTAAAATATTACCTAAAACCCTAACAAGAATAAATTTTGAGAAAGTGGGAGACATAATCATACTCTTGCATAGAGTCATTAGGAACCTAGATGCCAATGACTTTAAAGACTGGATATATCAATACATATGGGTAATCCACCAAAAAAAGTAGTACATCCACTAGGCCTAGTTGATAAGTGACTCCATCCATAGATAATTGGTGGAATTCAATAATATAGGAAAGTTTTACATGAATTCATATATATTCTACATATTGGCAAAGGGAAGGGCATAGCTAGGATTGAATAAAGTACCTTACCAAGTTAACAATTTCTTTAATTATTACCCTAACCTCACTCTTGAGGTAAACAGACAAAATCTTAGAAGGGCAAATGATGAATTCATATACTACATCATAGTCATGTTTGACAAAGAGCCAAAAAAGAGGAGATTATCTAATGCCACTACTCCTAAGATCATAAATTGGGAATCATATTTCATTCAATTCCAAACATATTCATACATTAGACTAGGAGGATTTAATGGTTGTCCTTACACCCTCACAAGGTAGGTAAGTGACAAATGGGCTTAATGAAACTTGTGAGGTAGCTTGTAGAGAAACACAAATTATTATCAATCAAATATAAGAAAATAATCCATTTCCCCATTAGCATAGGAAGCTATACATGCCCTTCCATATCCAAATCCAAGTGTATAGATACCAAGATGACATAGATGAACTTAAGAGATCTTGATGCAAGGCCATTTTATGATGTGAATGGAATAATTACTAGTACATTTAGGATCATGACATATTCCCACATTCCCTATTATGAACATTACTTTGAATAATTATATGATGAAGAGGATGTGGGACTAAAAGATTATTCTAGGATGACCTTGGAGTAGATCAAAAATTACAACATGGCACCAGTCCTGAAGGAATTGATAAATGATGAATCTCTAATGGATAGGGTTTGCTATGATAACAAGATCTTTGCTCAACCTCTTTCATCAGCTAGGTGGTCCATGTTTGAGTCCTTCTCATTAATGGATAGGACCACCAATGTAATAAATAGGACAATTAGTTAACTAAGAAGTAAAAGGGTCAAGGTGACTAAGTAGACTTTTAGAATCAATGATAAGTTGAGAGAAGTTAAAGAGAGGGGTGTGCCACCAATAGTAGAAAGTTCTATCCATGAAACCCAAAAAGAATAGATAGATAGGATAGTGGTATCACACAAGAGAAAATAGAAAAAAATGCTAAAAGAGATCAATCTAGTAGCCAAAGAGTAGCAATAGAACAACCAGTACTAATTTCAATTAAATACATAACTACTACTAAAGCACAAATAATTTATCCTCTTGTCTCTATCCTTTTACCAGCTATTATACCTCCTCCTCTTATCTCCACTCTACCATCAGCTCAAATAATTTTCCCCATCTATTTCCATTAGCTTATCTATGCTAGTAACTCCATTTTCAATAGTCAAGTCAACACAATTAGACAATCAAGCTTCACTTTCACTTCCCTCTTCCACAATTCCATCCATCTCATCCCTATTATCCACCACCACCCTATTAATCACCAACACTAGCTAGTATTACATGGTTATAGAATTAGTCATCCTAACTCTAATCCCACTATCCATTCCAACCACTAGGGTAGCTACTATTTAATTTTAATATCCTATCACTTTACCTATTTCATCAACCCTGAGTGTCTCCACAACTTTTATTGATTCATTCACATCTCTAAATTCTACACACTCACATGTTGCTCTTTTTCAACTACCCATGCCTACTCCTCCACTTGTGTCACTTTTAGTTTTGACACCCTCAGTAGGAACATCCATTTCCACTACATCCACTTCCATTTCAATAATAACCCAAACCCCCTCAATGGATGTAGAGATAGAGTAAATCATTGATACAACTATGGATAATCAACCCACATATGGGGTATATATTACCAAAACATCAACTAGGGATTCAATGGCCATTTTAGTGATAGACACAACACTCATCATAATAACCACCAGTGCAACAAATTTAGCTATAGATTCATAGTTGACCATGCTAGGACAATAGGATGCCACTCTAAGTTGGATAGTTCAATCATTAGGGAAGAAATGAAAATAAATAGTGCACACTATATTTTGGACCTATAGAGGCATCAAATAAATCAAGGGTAACTCCTAGAACTATATCCAAAATATTATATGATTTTTTAGGGGAGAAATATGTAAAAATTATAATCCCCCCACCAGATAAATAAAAATAAGATCTAGTGGCAGGGGATTACCAAATATCCAAAGTGCACCTAGGTTGTCCTATAATAGAGATATTGAAACATGATTTTAAATCAAGAATGAACTCTATTGTTAAGAATATGGATAGTGATAAGGTCACAAAATTTAAATAATTGACAATTAAACTAAATAATTTCATTGAGTTCATAGCCCAAATAACATAATCTATTACTCAATTCACTGATAAAGAAGCACTTGAAGTAGTAACAGAGGTCAGAAGTATGAGAAGGGCTATGAAATACTATGCTGAGGAGCTCATCACAAAGGGAAATAGAGTAATTGAGCTAGTAATGGATTATAAAAAAATTTGAAAGATGAATGGGCATATTTAAAGGCATCAATGAGAAAAGATGAGGAAGATATTGAAAGGTTTAACCTATTATTCCCATAATTGTAATATTTTGACATGATTGAAACTAAAACCGTAATTGTAAAAAATATATTGAAAAATTATGTAAAACATGAGGAATTGGATATGGTAAATAATTTTAAAATAAAAATACTAATTGAGAGTAATAATAAGGCTATGGCTACATATGATAAGGTCACAAATATGATCTATGACATTGAATATTTGATTAATAAATTATCATGTGAAGAAATAGATCATCAAGACCAAATATTTTTAGTATAAAAGGTTCAAGACAAGTTTAAAAGAGTGGTTAAGAGAGAGTCAACACTAAACACAACATTCAACTTGAGTTCCATCCAATGACCTATTAGGTATCATAATTCATTGTATCATATGGGAAAAAACACTCAAGTATATAGGGATACATCAAGGGAACTCTCTGACACAATCATATAATGTGATATAAGAAACCTATATGCACTTGGTCCTAATGAAGATCATATCCTAGAGATATTAAAATATTTAATTCTTATATTAATAAGATATATGCAAATAAGGATAAATAATATTCAAGGGTTATGGTTGTAGATTAATTATTTCAATCAAATAGATTTTCTATATTAAATTTTTTATTGTAAAAAATATTGTAAAGTTATTGGTTACAAATTATAACTATCATTTTGATAGATATTTTTGAGAAAGAGACTCATAATTTTCAAGTATCCTTTTGGCAGGTTGAAAGGTTGTAAAAAAAATACTTGTAAATTACATTTTTCTATTTGACAAAGTTTGAGTTTCTTAGTTGTAAAAACTTATGTTGTAAATTGAATTTCTAATTTTGTCAAAAGTTGGATGACTGAAAAAGTTGTAAAAGTCCCAATTGGAAAATACAAGTTAAGTTTTGCAATAAAGAACCTACAATATCTAGAATATGTCTATTGCTCTAAGTGTGAGTTCATTTTTGGTACCTCATTCCATGGAAAAGATAACAACTAAATTAAGACAAGAAGGATGTTACATGAAGATTTAGAAGGATTTATCTAGACCACTAATACTTTTTGAATCACCCATTAGTTGCATACTCTTTGTTCCATCCATTTACCTTGATGAATATTCCATTATAAACTAAAGATCATGCCCTTTGAATGAGGTTTTATAATTTCTATTGATCTTTAAATGGTCATAGGGTTTTGATAATTATCTCTCTTTCAAGATAATATATTTTATAAATATGGGTACCATAGCATAGCCTTTTTTATCTTTTTGCTATTGGATAAATTATTCTAAATTTTGAACAATTGATCTACATGTTGTAACCTAAATAATGATAATAGATTGAATTTTTTCCTTCCTTGTCTATGTTATCTTTGTGTATGCAAGGCTATTTGCCAAATTTTTGAATGCTTTCACTCTTTCTTTAGTCATAAAATTTCATCTATGGTATTATTTTGCCCTTTTGAAAAGATTGTTTGATTGAAATAAAGAATCTTGTTACTCATATGATAGATGGAAAATATTGGCTTTGGTTTCATATTTTCATTTGTTTGTGCTTCAATATACTTCAGTATATTTATTATTCTATTATATCCATACAAATAAAGAATTAATATCCACTATAATTTTTTGGTACAATCACCATTTCAAATTTTTTAAAATTGATTTCTAAAAAAATATTTTCCTCACAAGTTAAACCCTAGTTTAGAAGCAAGATCACTAAGAAGTAGAATTCTTACATGAACTGGTAATATATGAGTTACACCAAAATTAGTGAAAGGAATATAATCTTCTTTAGAGGTTCACCTCAATTTTCCAAGGTCTAAAATTGTGGAGGTGATCCCATCATATCATTAGATTTCCTATACTTTGTAACACATACTAAACATCATACTACCACATAAAGACAGGTGCAAAATCAATTTGATAACAATTTTTGACATGCCTAGTGGGACTCAAAAATTATTAACAATAGATTTGTGCTATTATCAACAAGTATTGTATTAGCCTCATACACATTTAAAAATCACTTTAAGGCTCCATTTTCTTATGGATTCATGTAATTCACATTTACATATGCCAAAGATATAAACAAGATCATATACTAAAGGTAATAAAATTAACTTACAAGAATTATCATTTCCTTATAAAAAGAAATCAAGATCATTTGTACCTTATATCAGAGTATATCCTATAAATCTATTTTCATCTCCTACAAATACCCATAGTAGTTTCATACCTCTCATTATGGATCTAAGAAAATAAAATTTTGTAGCCTTCAATAGAGGCAACCCACTTCAATTGGCCTAGTATGATGATATACCCACCTCGGCCCTAAAAATACTTCCATATTTTACTGGTAAAACTTCCACCACTCCCATGGGACATATATAAGGCATTGATAAATAGATTTAGTTTAGAATATAGTACAAGAAAATGTTTCAATTAGACTTCTTATCTCCTAATTTAAGGGTAATGACTTACAAGGTATTGTTTCTATGCTAATTTCACTTTCACATTCAAAAGATAGAAATGAGAAACTAAGAGATGGTCTAGGGTTAGAAGATACCTGGATATAGTCGTGCACACCAAAATTAGACATTGGAAGGTACTCCTCTTTGGCTGTGGAGGAATGACACCTATGAAGAAAAAGAGACTAAACATGAAAAAATGTTAGACTAAGAGACAGTGGGCTGTCAAGCAAATGCTTGATCCCTGAAGTACGAAGACTTCCTTAAGGGATATCAACCCACTAATAAAAAGTAGAATATTTGACTGAAGTAGAAATAATGAAAGACAGAATGAAAGCAAATAAAAGACAAAAAGCAAAATGTGTACCTGATATGCAACAAACTACTCTGCACAGTCACTGGTGTCGGTCTCTGTGCCAACGTCAGTCAAGAAGGGTGCCAACGTCGGTTAAAGTGCTAGCATCGATAGGGGTAATGACCGGTGTCGGTCAGGGCAATAGACTTGGATAGGGTCTAGACAGGGTCTTAGGATTTTCAAAAAGGTCTGATGTTTTTGTCTGAGGGTTCGAGAAGCTAGTTTAGGAGTTAGAGGGATTGTTTGAGGGTTTGTACAAGGATCTAGACAGAGTTATAGACTGTATATTCTACAGAGGGTGGATGGAGGTGATACAGGTGGAGGTAAGGTCAGGGCTATAATCTGAATCTAAATCTAGGTAATGATAGCAATTAAAAGCAATAACTAGAGATCAAAATAAAAACACAGAATAAATGCTTACCTGTTACGCGCTAAAGATAAAAGTCAGAGACATGATTGATGTTGTCGCTGTATCGTAGAAGTTTGATGTAGAAAACCTCCAGCAAGATGACTGAAGTAGAATACCTATACCAGAGAGAGAATGTGAGAGATTGATTGCAGATTGGTTGGATGCCAGAATTGGTTGATTGTTTGAATGAAGAGGTTTGCTGATTGATACGAAGGAAGGTTCGATAACCAATTGAGAAATGGATTGGAAACTGAATGGATAATGGATAATGGATAATGGTTCTTGTGTTCAGGTCGAGAACGTAGTGTTAAAGATAACTGATGTTAGTATGACTATCGATGTCGGCCGATAAGTGATTGACGTCGATGACGTCAGCTGGGTTATGACCATCGTCGATAAATGCAAAATGGGGACAAAGGCTAACTTTAGCTCTCTGCTCATTTTTACATGCTGCTAGGGTCAAGGTTTGTGGGAAAATGGTTGATAGGGGTTAAAATAGGCATGGAAAACTAAAATGGGGGTTAAGGGGAGGACAACAAGGGTTAGACACAATTACGGTGTCTACATTTGCTCCTTTTTGTCTTGTTGGTTATTCTGGATGAACTGCAAGACAAAAATAGGAGTTGGTTGCCCCAAGTGTGGGATAAGGTTGATTCCATCTTGTTGGTTGTTCAAGTGAACTACAAGACAAAAATAGGAGGGTTGGTTGCCCCGATTATGGATGAGGTATTCCCCCTCAAAGCAGGAGTCGAGAGAAGGGAACCTAGAATTGGGTGCTGATTTGACAAAGATTGGATGAAAAAGGGGTGAAGATAGAGTGAGAACACTACAAAAGTCATAATTGCATGTACACCACTTCACGAGGATGGTCAGGTCAAATTTTCATAGGTCGAGGGTCAAGGAGTGTCAAAAATTGAAATAACCAGGCCCCAACATTTAGTCATCTGCTGATTGGGTTATTCAATCTAAGCTGAAGCTCCAATGGTCATCGTGTTCTAGGTATCCCAAGCATAGGAAGTGCTCCTGAAAACATGAAAATGTCACAAGTAGTGGGGATCAACCTGCTTGCGATCCTATACTTGTGAAGGTCAAAAGTGTGTGCATAATTTTGCTAACCAATCATGAGGTAGCATACATGCAAAAATAACCAAGGCAAAATCGCTTTGGAAGTAGTCATGGTTAGAGGAGATGGTCATGATCTCCAAGGTCTAGTGGTCGATGGATGGAGGCAAAAGTGATCTCAAGTGTGCCCCAGGGGGCCAAAATGACTTGTACTGGAGGGCTGACTGATTGAGGGCATGATTTTGGGGCAACATGATGAAAAAAAGAGGTTTGAACATTGCCGACATCGATGATAAAACTGACGTCAGAGACATAAAGGGACCGACATCGATAGGATATCAGCTGACATCGACAGTATAGGGCATGCTTATGCTGACGTTGATGGCTTGTCAAATCTAACAAAACTAGATTGGTGGCCGACTAGAAGTCATTTGTGATTTAGTTGACTGAGAGAAAAGAGCTCTGGAGCCAAGTGAGTGAAAGTGACACTAGGTTGATCGAGGAGCAGTGTGAGGTGTCAAAGAAGCATTAGTGGAGAGAGAGAGACACGTGGAGAGAAATTGGGGGCTATAGAGACACGTGTGGGCCAGGAGAAGCTTGATGCAGAAGTGATGGTAGAGGGTAGTAGAGGACCCATGAGAGGTCCACCACTAACGGCACCCTTCGTACCACCACACCGGCGACACTGAGATGAGGTAGGAGGGTCTCTAAGCCCTATTGAGTTAGATGTTTATTTTTATTTGTTTTTTGAAATTTTTGTGAATTGAGGCAAAAATTGAGGGGGGAGGGGACCCAGGAAGGTGGGGGAGGGATCTAGGATAGGTTAGGAGTGATTGAGAGGGTTTTGGGGGGGGTTAGGGGTAGAAATGGGGAAGCCTTAAATTTAGGGCTCACCCCATTCGGTCCTAGGGCCGAACTAATTGCCGATGTCGGTGTGCTCACCAGCATCGGCTGATCAGTGATCAGTGTCGATCACTAATATGCTGACGTCGGTCACTAAGTGATGGACGTCAGTTAGGTGAGTGTCATCGCTAGCATGCTAACCGATGTCGGTGGCTACTTGGTCAAAAGGAGTGATAAAAAATGGTCAAATTGAAGGGTCAAAGTGATTTTAAGGGCTTCTTGAGTGTCAGAATAGGCATCGATGGTCAGAATAGTTGGTCAAATAAGAAGAGGAGGAAAATTTTTAACATGAGATTGGCTTGGGTGGATGCAGGCGAGGTAGACTCTGATGCTACGAGATCGACTACCGATATTGCTGATGCAGATACGTCAAGACATCATAGGGGAGGAGTGGATGCAAATGAGCATAGTAGGACTAGGTAGACTGTGACGCTACTATCGGGTGGTGAGGGATGTGAGCCTGATGGTGGCTCTGATTGAGCGGTGGGATCATTCCACCAACACCTTCCACTGTCGATAGGAGAGATGACAGTGACCGTGGAGGATGTATACCAAATTTTGTGGCTGTCAGTACATGGAGTAGACTTATATGCATGCTCAAGAGAGGTGCATGATATTCAGATGGTGACATTGTTTGGAGAGCATGCTGCTGAGGTGAGTTATCACTCAGCCAATTTTGCATATGAGCCCCTGTATGTTGCAGATGAGGATGCACATTGGCTAGCGATCCTGATGATGATAGGCATCACAGTTTACGCACTGCTAGATGCAGAGGGAGGCAAGTTTCTAGTTATTATGACCAAAGTTTTGATAGATATGATAGAGTGGTAGACAGTGTTTGCCTCGGCACCAATCTTTTTGGCCCAGGTGTATAGAGAGCTGGGGGCATTAGCAAGCGACAGTGGTATAGCTTGTGTGTCAGCCACCTCCTGCATTGCTGGGCTTATGAGCACATCATGGTCACATGACCTCTTGGCCTCCCAGTGGTGATACAGGTCAGCTTCAGGGTCAGATTCAGGTGATGGCATGAGGTGATGGCACAGACACGGGTGGACAGAGTGGTCAGAGATATTGACCATTATAGAGGGGTACTGGAGGCCCTGATCTTAGCATATATCATTTGGAGACCGTACTTGGGGTATCCAACATTTAGAGACCAGGGAGAACAGCTTACTGGAGTGTAGAGCCTAAGATGGGTCAGGGGCAGGTGAGCTAGTGAGCTCGAGAGGGTGCCTGTGGAGAGAGTGCAGTGCCAATACGGGCTACTACAGGATGTACCACCTACATTCCCATAGTACAGGTGGGATGATATTGAGGCACCGCTCCCACTGCTAGAGGAGATAGATGAGCCAAATTTTGAGGAGTTTCTAGTAGGGCCTAGGATGGCTAACCCAGGTTATACAGAGGCTTACTCGACATGGTGGGCAGGTCAGTACACAGGAGTTCAGGCAGGGCCACAGCTAGATTTACAGGCTATCACCAGGGAATGGGATGCAACCCATGAGGAGAGAGACACAGTGCGGTAGGAAAGGGATGTGACATAGGCCTAGGTGACCATTTTACAAAGATAGGTCATGGTTTTACAGGGGCAGTTGGTGGGGGTGATATGACAGGTGGCTACTTTGACAGGACAGGTCACTATGTTGTCAGGTCAGCTGGCCGTAGCCTAGGTATATCCATCCATAAGACAGGGCTTGAGGGGATAGGGCTCAATGCAATAACCATCTCAGTATCCAATTCAATAGCCCACACAGTTAGTGTCAGTGCATCCAGGGTTTTCACAGCTGCAGGGTTCAATGCAGGGCACAGTAGCAGGACAGATGGGTCCACTGCAGACTGTATCTCTAGTTAGATACAGTGATGTGTTAGACAAGATTGTGTATTATGAGAGGGTCATCAAGGGGTTCCCTTAGATATCATGATACTCTAAGATGAGGGCAGAGCAGAGCTGGCAGTGTTTTATGTCACGGGCGATCACTATAGGTTCATGCAGGCAGCCTAGATCAGAGGTGGGAGAGGATACAACATCTTCTCGGCCACCGCCACCACCACCACAGCCATAGTCTTGAGGGTGGAGTTTTGACATGATGTATATACCAGCCTGCGTGCTGATGATGCGAGATGTATGAGAGAGAGACAGAGGCACAGATTGTGCGATTGTATAAAACATTGAGATATATATATATATATATATATATATATATATATATATATATATATATATGTGTGTGTGTGTATGTATGTATGTATATATATATATGATGAGATTATTTTGGATTATTGGATGTTGTCATGGATGTGTTATGAAAAATGTTATGGATGCATTTATATGTTATTTTGATTTGATATATGTTTTGATATGATGTGTATGATGATGATGTTATGATGTTATGTTTGTGATATGATGACTAATATAATGATGAATGTGATGGCTAATGAAATGATGATATGATTTGATGTTTAATGATGTTGATGTTGATTTTTTGATTTAGTTAATGATTATGAAAGTATGCAATTGTTTGTGATGTGACTAGCAAGTGACGAAAGAATGAGATGGGAGAAAGGAAGAAGAGGATGGCCGAGCTAACCCCAGAAGACCCCATGTCAACTGAGTGCTGCCTACATAGCCCTTGTCCTAAGGGCCTCAGGCCAATGTAGTTCTCCCAAAGAGGGAGGAAAAAGGGTCAAAGTGATTGATTGGGCTTGGTCGAGGGCAAGGTCATGGTCAAAAAGAGGAAAGAAGGTTTGTCCATCAGAGAGATGAACAAATGAAGGTGGTCGAGCTAACCCCAGAAGATATCATATCATCTGAGTGTTGCCTACATAGACCTTGTGTGAAGGGCCTCAGACCAATGTAGTTTGAAACTAGGAGTCTGAGTGGTAGACAAGTGGTGAAAGTGGTTGATAGATTGGTCTTGGTCAAGGTCGAAATGATGAGGAGAAAAAAGATGTTACAACCTTTTCCAAATGGTGTATTCTGTAACATTGGTGATGTGGTCTTTCATCCCTAGCAATTTTCCATAGTCATGATGGACGTATGCTAAAAATGAATTGAGGTCTATTTATGCTTCAGCAAGTATTGGTTTATGCTTAACATAGATTACATCTGGTCAATAGTTTCCATGTCTATTGGTGTCCATAGAAACTAGTGTGAATAGGTTATGATGATGTGACAGGTCTAAAAGTGTTGGGTTGGCTTGGTTGGGTTTGACAAGTGATGAAGTTGAATGTGACCAAAGTGTAGAAAAAGTGAAAGGCATATTGTTCTTTCATTGACAAGGACCAGAAATGATAGCATAGATAGGGGTTGTTAGAACAAAGAGCCCCATTCATGCATTACATCATTGACCATATGTTGTGTTAGAGTGGTAATCGAATCACTTTGACATTAAAGTGAGCTCGAAGTCCCTTGAGCAGGTGATAGGAGGAGGATAGGGTAACCCGTTTTAGAGTAGAGATAACTTTGCCCCTTTTATAGGAGACCCTGAGACAACTACAAGCCAAGTCCATGATTTTTTTTTTTGGCACAGACTGATCAATGCAGGAAGTCTACATAGAGATGTCATTTGCTTGGTGGTCATTTATGAAGCTAATCAATGCAGGAAGCTTCTAAGAAAAATTACTGTTGATAGCAAGAGTTAATCATAGCCATCCTTCGAGGGAGTGGTCTATATTTTGCTTTATATATAAGGGCTTTGAATAGCTATCCTTCGAGGGAGCAGTCTATTAGCTACAACAATGATAGTATAGCTGTCCTTCGAGGGAGCAGTCTGCCTTTTGATGCGATTTGGTGACCTTAGATATTTTTGACATCTTGATTTGTTTTGACAAAAATGTGAGTCATGGACTAGACTATAGAAGGTCAAGGGTTCCCTTTTATTAGGACAAAGCATCCATACTGTATAAAAGGGGTATATAAGATTTGTTAAGGGGAGTAGGGTTGAAAGGAATGAGGACTAAGAGGATGGGGATTGCTCAAGGGACAAGCTCAAGATAAATGTCAAGTGGATGAGTACTCGACTAACAGTAGAATGGTCACAGATGCAACACATTAAGAGGCTCAGGTTCTGGTCATCTATCGAGAGAAGACAAATGATACGTCCCTGATCCATACTTGTGCGTGATAATGAAAGGTTCGAGCCAATTAGGGGAAAAATTGCCTTGTTTACTTCACTCCATATTGGTCACGTGCTGATTCTCTTTGAGGACGAGGTCTTCGATATTGAAATCTCATTCTCTCAGATTTTTGTCATAGGCTCACTTGATGTGATGTTGATAGACATGGAGATGGTTGAGGGCAGCAAGATGACGCTCATCAAGTAACTCAAGTTGAGCTAAGTGATCTTGACAAAAGTCATCGTTAGAAAGAATGTCATGCAGAGAGATGCAGAGAGATGGGATCTATACTTCGAGAGGTAGGACAACCTCTATTCCATACATGAGAGAGAAAGGGGTAGCACCCATGGAGGTTCGAATGCTAGTGCGGTAAGCCCACAAAGTGAAGGGAATGTGAATATGTCAATCCCTTCCAGTGTCACTGACCACCTTCATGAGAATTTTAGTCAAGATTTTGTTGGAAGCCTCAGCCTGCCCATTTGCTTGTGGGTAGTAAGGTGAAGAGAAACTGAGCTTTATGCCAAATGAGTCATAGAGTTTTTGGACAGTCTTGTTTTAGAAGGACTTGCCATTATCGGTGATGATTTTATGAGGGATACCGAAGTGGCAGATGATGTGGCTACTGATGAAGTCGACAATCTTGTCGGCTTTTATGGAGATGAGAGGAATGGCTTCCACCCACTTGGTGAAATACTCAGTGGCAGTGATAATGGATTGATGATGAAGAGATGAATGAGGGTTAATCTCACTGATGAGATCTATGCCCCACTGAGAAAAAGGCCAAAAATCCTGAGCGACTTGTAAAGCGTGACTAGGAAGATGAAGCAAGTTAGAGTGCTACTGACACTTGATGCAACGCCAAACATAGTCGCTACAGTCTTGATGAAGGGTGGGCCAATAATAGCCCAGGTGAAGGATGCACTTGGCAACTGAATTTCCACTAAAATGTCTACCACAAATCCCATTGTGGACTTGCTTAATGGCTTGAGATGCTTCAGTGGAGGTGAGACAGCAAAGAAGGAGGCCGTTGAAGCCTCGGTTATAGAGAAGACCCCCTAGCATGGTATAGCGAGTGGTACGCTTGATAAAAGCTTGCCGTGAATTGTTAGAGAGGTTGGGAGGAATGACAGAAAAAGATAAGTAGTCCACAAGTTGCTTATACCAAACATCTCGTGGGCTAGAGTCTATAGTGTTGACATGATTAATGTTAGGAGAGATATAAGAAGGCAACAACACATGATGCACCGTGACAAAAAGTCTGGATGCAGATGAGGAAGATGGGATATACGAAGTGAGAGAAGCCATGGTGTCAACAAACTTATTCGTGGATCGAGAAACAGTCTGCAAGAGGTAATGGTCAAAAGATGCAAGGAGAATGTTAGCATAGTTTTTGTACCTTTACAAAATTTCATTTTTACAGAGGTATGAACCGTTGACCTAATTGATGACAAGTTGTGAGTCACTGAAGATGTTGATGGACTTGATGCTGAGAGAGAGGGCAGTTTGAAGTCCCAAAATTAAGGCCTCGTATTCAGCCATATTATTGGTACAATTAAAGTCGAGCTTGAAAGACAAAGGCATGGGCTCACCATCAAGTGGGATGAGAATGGCTCCCACACCCCCACCAAGTTGACATTTAGAGCCGTCGAAGAACATGGTTATTTGGTAAACAGTGTCATCGATGGAAAGTGTAGTGATAGACTCATCAGGAAACTCGCACTATGAAGGTTAATTGTTGGGAAGAGGGGCATCTGCATTTTGATCAGCGATGGTTTACCCCTTGATAGATTTATGTTGGATGAATTTGAGGTCAAACTCAGCAAGCAGCATGAGCCATTGATCCATACGTTGATGTTGATATGGCTTGGAGTGCATAAACTTAAGAGGGTCAGTGTGAGTGATGACAAAGGTTTTGTGGTTAAGAAGATAGTAGCAGAGCTTAGTAGTGGTAAAGACTAACGCCAAATAGAGTTTCTCGGTATGAGTATACTGAGTTTCATAGTCAACCAGTGTTTGGCTGATATAGTAGACCGCTTGCTCACGGTGATGCTCATCTCGGTGCATGATCATGGCACCTAATGAATGGTTGGTGATAGAGATATAAAGGTAGAAGGGTTGATCATCTTTAAGTGGAATGAGGACTGGTAGAGAGACCATATAGAATTTAAGGGCTTCAAAAGCCTCTTGACAGTCCTCATCCCATGTAAAAGTGATGTCCTTCTTAAGGAGATGATGAAAAGGTTGGCAGCGGTCAGAAAGCTGCGAGATGAAACAACAAATGGACTAGAGCTTCCCTTGTAGACTATGAAGCTGCTTGAGATTGGTCGGGGGTGGCATCTCGAGGATAGTGTGGATCTTAGCGGGATCTATCTCGATGCCATGGAAAGAAATGCTAAAATTGAGAAGCTTGCTAGAGAGGACCCCAAAGACACATTTATTGGGGTTAAGGTAGACATTGTATTGAAGAAGGTGAGAGAAGATGATTTTGATAATGGTCAAATGGTCACGGCAAAGCTTGGACTTGCCGAGAAGGTCATCCACATAGTCCTCCATGATTTTATGGAGGAGATCATGGAAAATGTAGGTCATGGCATGCTGATAAGTGGCGCCTACATTTTTCAAGCTGAAAGGCATGACTTGATCGCAGAAAGTCCCCTATGGGGTAATAAAAGTGGTCTTGTGCTAATCTTCCAGAGTAATCAGGATTTGATTATATCCTGAAAACCCATCCATGAGAGATAGCATCTCATGGCCGGCCGTGAGATCAATAAGCTGGTCAATGTTAGGAAGAGGAAAGTCACCTTTGGGATAGGCTAGGTTAAGGTCATGATAGTCTGTGCAGATCTGGATCCCCCAGTTGCCTTGGTGACTAAGACAATGTTAGAGACCCACTACGGATAATCGATGGGCTGGATGAAGGAGACAAAAAGGAGGCACTAAAGCTCTTCTTTGACAAGGAGGGCAATGCGAGGATGCATCTTTTGAAGCTTTTGCCTAATAGGCTTAGCCTCTAGTTTGGTGACAATGTTATGGGTAACGATGGTGGGGTCAATGCCAGGCATGTCATGGTAGGTCCAGGCAAAGGCCTTGCTATGGTCTAAGAAGAACTGGGTATAGTCAAGCTGCTCCTGAGCGTCTAAAGATTGTCTAATCTTTAAGACATGAGGAACATCAAAAGAAGGGAGGTTGATGTCAATGGTTGATTCATTTAACATAACTTGGGTCTCAGAAGGGAGAGAGAGTTGGATGAAAGAGTCATCAGCACCCATGTAGGAAAGAATGGCATTGTCGTCAACGCAGTGGACAGTGTGAATGGTTGCCGACTCATCTTCTACCATGCTGGGAAAAATGAGAGGGAGAGACTTGGACACCCCATTGAGCTGATAAGTTGGGGGTTCCAGGCGGATGGTGTTTATGAAAAAAAAACTAGGAGGGATGGAAACCACCAACTCCATAGGTGAAGGAGGAGGAATGGGTGAGCCTGGAGGAGATTGGTCAATGGTTGGTTCAGGACAAAGGTCTGCAGGGGTCTGAGTGGGGTTTTGATATCCTATACCATACCATTTCTTGGCATCATCATCGTTGAGCGGTTTGATGGGCTGATGGGAGCCTTGCTCATAGTGTTCAAAGCCAAAACCCTTCCATACACACCTGCAAAGGTAAATGTGTGCAAAGGTGGGGTTGCCAAGAAATGAGAAGTCTGATGTGAAAGGTTGAGGTGAAGAAAGAGGATTGCAATCAGTAGGAGCTTGATCAAGCCCCCCATAGACAAGGTTGGTTCAAAGGTGAGGATGACCATAAGGCACGATCATCCTGATCTGATGGTCGTAACTAGGGCTGTGATGAAGGCATCCATACTCTTATGGAGTTTAGAACATGTGTAAGGCCAACAAGTGATATTCCCCTAATGAAAGTCTTTAGAAGATGTCTTCCATGGGATTTGTGGTCGTCGCTTGAAGGGGAGGTGTGAGGGTGATCATCAGCTGTGAACTGGTTGAAGCTTCTACAGATGGAGGTGGTGACAAGGTTGATGGCTTGATAGGAATGAGAACATCATTTAGACAGTAGGTGGTGTTACAAGTTTTGAAGGGTGAAGGGTCAGCGGGAATGGTATGGACTTGCCCATTGTGCTCAAATTTCACACAACGGTGTAGGGTGGAGGGGACACTGGCCATGGCATAGATCCAGGGTTAGCCTAGCAAGATGTTGTATTGAAACTCTCCTTTGATGATATAAAAGAGCTCTGAGACTGTGCGTGGACCAATGTGAATGTGAAGGATGATTGTGCCAATGGTCATGGCAGTGGTGTCATTAAAGGAATGCAAGATTGCGTCAGTTTTGGAGACGCAATTCTTGGGATGAGCCAACTGTTCAAAGGCATAGGTGGAGATAATGTTAGGGGATCTCTAGCTCTACCAATTAGAGCACATATGATTACTTCTCGTATTAACAATTAAACATGGAATTATACCAGAATGATAAAGTAACTAGAAACTTGAGATAGCAAATAATTTGAGAGACAATACACACTCTTGTATTAAATACTACTAGAAGAAAATACAATAAGGAAGATGCCACTTCTTCCTCCACCTCAAAGGCTTGCCACACCTCAAGACCTTCTTCCCTCTCTCTCTTGCTCAACACAACAACTCTAAAGCCTGAGTTATTATCCCTCTTTGAATGCTTTAGCTGATCTCCTTGACCTTGCTAGCTTTAATGCTTTTACTTGCCTTCTTGATAATTACAATACATGCCTTATGGGTATTTAAATAGGATCCCATGCTTATAAAAATAGAACTCTAGTTACAATAATTAGACATGCAGCTCGTGACTATAATTAGTCATTTAACATGTAAACACTCGCTTCACTTAACTGACTGTTCGTCAACAGTAGTTTCAGAAATACACAGGTGATTGACGCCGGTCCCTGCTTGTCTAGTGTTGTCGACATCGGCTGACTCCCTGCCATTGCCAGTCTCCTTCTCCACTGCATCTGACTGACGTCGGTCATACTGCCAATGCCGGTGGCTCTGGTTCTTTAGCATCCTTCTCTTGTGTCTGCAAATAGTTAAAGCTTTTAGCTCCACACCTTAACAATCTCCCACTTGGAGATAAATAGCTGCAACTTGTACCTGTACCTATACACCATCTATTTTGTACCTTAGGCTCTGTATCCCTCTTCAACCTCACTCTTGAAGACCAACCATCATGCAAACCTGTGATGCAATACCTGTATCTTATGCCACAATAATTTTGCTACTCCCAAATTCTTCATGACATACTTCTAAACTAACTCTACCCTTAGCTCAGAAAACTCCCTGTATATGAAACCCTACAACAAGTAATACAATACAATAACAGGATAATGTAGCTAATGTTATCCAACCTGGTAAAGTTAAAATACAATGGTCAAACCTCCATTGTTCTGCAGCCTACTCAAGACCATATACCATAGACTTCTGTCTCATGTGTCCATCCACTCTCTTCTCTAAAATGGGAATCCATCTCTCTATCCAATGCTTCCTTCCAGCTGACAACACTACTAACAAGTACCTGTTTGGTTCTCCAAGGACTCACACTCCTCATCCATGTCAAGCTCCCACTATTTCTGGATTCTACCTACACTACTTCTTCCATCTTCCTAGTTCATGACTATCAGTAAGCAATATAAAGAAGGTGAACAATGAATATGAGGTTCACATACCTTTCTTGACCTCCACATGGGTGTTTAAGACTTATTAATTCACCCAATATCTGTTCCAGTGACCAATATCGGCCATCTCCCAGTCTTCTCCCGACCAATGTTTGTTCCCTGTACTGACCCTGACTATCGACGTCATTTCCCTGGCCGATGCTGGCATCCCTCATACCGACGTCGATCCTTATGACCAACGTCAGACTTCTCCTGCCCAACCTACCGACCCTACTGGTTTGCACATGATTGATGTCGGTATCTTGATGACTGACATTGGTGCCAAGTGATCGAGATCAGTGTCTGTGTGTTCCTGTAAGTGATAAAATTTTCATCCATGAGCTCTTCTTGGATCAAACCTCTATCCATGCTACTCTGCTCAGATTTATTCAGCCCCTGTGACTGATCTCTATCCTTCATCTCCTCCATAAACACCAAGGCTTCTTTGTTCCTGTCAAAAGCATCAAATTTCCTCTTTCTGCAATGAACTATATCTATGCTTTCAAAATTTTAACACATACCTTTTGAATCAATAACTTCCATTCCCTTCTTATTCTTGTGACCAAGCCTATTAGGCCACATCTTTGAATCTACACCAGAAGTAGAATCAGTAATACAAGTAGACAGATAAAGAGTATCTACTTTCTTACCTTTTGCTAGAATAAGTGCTCCCTTGGTAACCTTCCAAGAATCCACTGTGAGGGTTATTGTGCATCCCTCATATCCCAACCTTCCTACAAAAATCAGACTTTACTTCAGAATTGGAACATGAATGACCTCTTTCAACACCCATGTGTTGTCAATCTGTAATCTCATCTGAACTTTCCCTGTGCCAACTATCTGACAAGGCGTACCATCCCCTAAATAGAGCACTCCAAATCTCCCTTTTCATACTCATAGAACAAATCTCTGTTTGGGGATGCATGAAAAGATGAACCAGAATCTAAAATCCATGATCCTACCTAACTATCCAAAGAAAGTATGAGAGCATCCTGCATCACAATATTTGCATCCTTTGCTTCTTCCATACCTGCATGTTGGTTCTCTTTATCTCTCAACCAACACTCCGTATGTCCTTTCTTTCCACAAAACTAGCAGGTAATACCTTTAGACTCAGATCTCCTTCCTGACCTTGATTTCCCTTGCTCAACCTTCTCCCTTTGCCATCCCCTACTTTCTGCACTTAGAGCATTCCCTGATGATTCACCTGTGCTTCTCTTGCATATTTCATCACTCAAGATCACACTCACAACATCATCAACTTTTAAGATTTTAGAAGCAGATGCAGAATTACTTACTGCCATAACCATACCATCCCAACTTTCAGGCAAAGAACATAAAATGAAGAGAGCCTTTACCTCATCATCAAAAACAATATTGACTGAAGCTAGTTGGTTTACCAAACCATGGAAATCACTTAGATGAGTATGTACTGATCCACCTTCCTACATTTGCAAAGTAAATAGCTGCTTCATAAGATATACCTTATTAGAAGCCGAGGTATTTTTGTATAAATTTGCCAAGGACTTTATCAACTCTTCCATTGTCTTGCACTGTGATAAGCTAGAAATCACAGATGATGCAAGGCTCAAACTTATGGAACTGAGAGCCTTCCGATCAAGAACGTTCCATTCTTCATCCTTTATATTTGTGGGCTTGCATGCAACCCCACCCAACGGTAAGTACAAATCCTTCTAAAATAGATAGTCCTCAATCTGCATCCTCCAATGTTGATAATTCTTGCCGTTAAACTTCTCCATTCATAGCCTACTTTCTTCTGCCATTGTTGAACTCCCACTTAATCAAAAAACCCTGTGAATGACCTGTAATCAAAAAACAATACCCTGCTTCCTGCAAACTATAGCTCTGATACCACTTGTCAGGGGATCTCTAGCTCTACCAATTAGAGCACATATGATTACTTCTCGTATTAGCAATTAAACACAAAATTATACCAGAATGATAAAGTAACTAGAAACTTGAGACAACAAAGAATTTGAGAGACAATACACACTCTTGTATTAAATACTACTAGAAGAAAATACAATAAGGAAGATGCCACTTCTTCATCCACCTCAAAGGCTTGCCACACCTCAAGACATTCTTCCCTCTCTCTCTTGATCAACACAACAACTCTAAAGCCTAAGTTATTATCCCTCCTTGAATGCTTCAGCTGATCTCCTTGACCTTGCTAGCTTCAATTCTTTTACTTGCCTTCTTGATAATTACAATACATGCCTTATGGGTCTTTAAATAGGATCCCATGCTTACAAAAATAGAACTCTAGTTACAATAATTAGACATGCAACTCATGACTATAATTAGTCATTTAACATGCAAACACTCGCTTCACTTAATTGACTGTTCGTCAACAGTAGTTCCATAAATACATAGGTGACCGACACTGGTCCTTGCTTGTCTGGTGCTGTCGATGTCGACCGACTCCCTGCCATCGCTGGTCTCCTTCTCTACTGCATCTGACTGACGTCGGTCATACTACCAATGCTGGTGGCTCTGGTTCTTCAACATCCTTCTCTTGTGTCTGCAAATAGTTGAAGCTTTTAGCTCCACACCTTAATAGATAATGTTGATGTTGGCACCTCCATCGATCATAACGCATTTAATGTGTATCCAATCAACATAGGTAGTGACGAAGAGGGTGGCATCCTGATCTTCCATGTTGGATGTGGGAATCTCAGAATCGTTGAATGTGATGGAGGCAATAGGGGCTAAAGAGTGGACAAGGGCAGCAAGTGGCTGGGGGTCCTCAGGTTGAACCTCTGCTACCTGTAGGGCTTTGATGAGGGCTTGACAATGCTAGGGTGAGGTTTGGATGAGGTCATAAATGGACATCTTCACAGGCATCTAGTGAAGCTGTTTCAACATAGAGTCATCGAATTGCCCCTGAAGAGGAAGAAGAAGAGGGTTGAGGCACGCCAAGGATAGAAATCTTAGGCTTGGGCAGTTGAGGTGGCTAGATGAAAGGGTAGGTCCAAGGAATGGCAACTTTTTCCTTCGCCTTGTCCTTTTGTGACCTGGTGGTTATGTGAATGTTATTGATTTTGAAGATAGGGGGTGAAGGAGATGAAGGGGTCGTGGTCTGCTGATGAGATGTTGATGGGTCTGAAGAAGTTAGAGGGTTATGAGAAGGAGTCAGGGGTCGGTCGAGAGTGTCCTCAAATAGAAGAGTGTCTTTTTCTAGATAGCAGCGAATGATGGTCTTGAGGGCAAGCAAATCTCGGTATCGTGTCCTGGCATACGATGATATAAGTAAATCTTCGTGTCGTCGAACCAGGAGGGCTTAGACCCGAGAGGTTGGAAAGGCCTGATGGGTGGAAGGGTTATGTTGGAAGTCTGCAAAATTTGATGCAAGATCAAAGAGTATGAGCCCACTAAAGGGTCTATGCTCGTCGATGTGTGCGATACTAGTGAATTTTGCTTGGGTAGAGTCAGAGGAGGCTTCCATACCACCTTTTGGATTGACGGTGCAGTGACAGGTGGAGATGGTACTTTCTTCATGAGAGGTACCACCCTTTTGGGAGAGGGTAGGCTAGCAGTAGGCAAAGGAAGCAAAGGAGGCAACTAGTTTTGATTAAAAGTCAGAGTGGGAAGGACTCTAGTCATGGTTGAAGGATGGGGGCCCAAAATGGAGGGCAATGATGACAAAGGAGGAGGCATTCACCTCTGGGTTTAACAGTCTTCTGTGACTTGGGTTGAAGACTACTATTGGTCAAGGTCTATCTAGGTCCACCTTCACTTGCAGATGAGTGAGGTTGGAGACAGGGCGAACACCAAGTGACTTGATAGGTTTAGATGGGGTAGATGTGGGTTTTGGTTTTGATGGGGTCGGTTGAGGCTTAGAAATAGGAGTCTGGTTTTTGTTAAAAGTCTTGGGAGATTTCACCATGGGAGGATTAGCTACATGAGATGAGAGGGCATGGGCATGTTGAAGAGCTGTGAGATGCTCCCACAATCCCTAATGCTCCACCTTCTTAGAAGGGAGAAGTTTGAGTTTCTCCACTAGTCAGGAAAATGGCTAAGAAGATGTGGGATGAGGTTTGGGTTCTTGGGAAGATGTGGATGGTTGTGGGGTTGAAGATGAGACTGGTGTAGCGGTCTCAGACCCAAGGCATGATGGAGTCGTGACAAGTTCGTCTGTGGTTAGAGATGAAGGAGAGGTAGGTTCTTCCCTGGGTGGAGAAGAAACTGGAGAATGAGGCTCCTCAAGCAGGTAAAGAGCAGGGATGATTATGCCCTCCACTTGCGGTCGAGGAGTAGGAAGGGTTAGGTCCTCCATGGGTAGTAGGAAGGAGGATGGTGAAACTGGCAGTGCTGGTAAGGTCGAGGCATCCTCCAAGATGAGAGAGGTTGATGGAGAACTAACTAGAGAAAGAGGTTCGTCCACATGTGATGGACTGATGGATGGACTCACCTCTTGAGGTTGGTTGGAAATGAAGGGTGAGACTGTATTGACTATTCATATATTGTGTTCGTGAATGTTGTCAGTCAAGGTCTGGATATTGTTCTGAGTTGGTGGATGATTGGGGAATGGTTACTTGAAGATGTTGATGCCCTGATTAGGTGGCACATTGGGATTGTTGAGGATGAGGTCACCCTTTTTTAGCATGTCTTGGATGATGTTTTTAAGGGTTTTATAGTTGCCCGTGTCATGTCCTTTAACATGGTGGTAGTTATAGAAGTCATTTTCCCTATACCACGCAGGGATGGCACGTGAAGGATCAAATTATGGAGGTGGTCAGATCTGGGGGAGATTGAGGACCCCTTGTTTGATGAGTTTTTCTAGCACAGACACGTATGATTCTCTGAGTGGAGTATACTGTTGTTGTATGTATCTCTGATGCAATTGGCAGGTGGCACTCTGAGATGTGGATGGCTCAAGTTGATTAGTTGAAGGGGAAGAGGAGGAAGATCTAATGACCATAGCATTTGCTAAAGCTTTAGATTTAGGATTGGATGAGGAGGGCTTAGAAGAGGGGTCATTGGTCTTGGAGTTGGGATTCTTGCTCCATAATTTGAATTTATTCTCCTCGACGGCACGTAACTCAATTTTATGGGCCATTGTGAAGGCTTTATCAAAAGTGCGGAAGGTTTGAACCCTCAAGGTGGAAGAAATATGTCTGGCGCAGGCTTGGGAGAAAAGTTCAATAAGTTTAGGTTGGGGTAAAGAAAAGGAGAGTTGATTGATGAGGCCCCTCCATCGAGCAACAAAATTAGCAATGGATTCATCCTCGAATTGGTGGATAGAATAGAGGTCTGTGATTGAGACCTTCTTGGTGATGTTGATAGAGAAATGATCGAGGAAGAGCTAGGCTAGTTGAGTGAATGTGAAGAGGGAATGGCTAGTAAGGGAGTTGTACCATTCAAGTGCAACACCTAAGAGAGACATAGGAAATGTGCATAAAATCAATTCATCATCATGGGTGATAAGGTAATAGGCATGTCTGAATGCCTGTAAGTATTGTTGTGGGTCTTCCTTGCTTTGAAAATGAGAAAACTTAGGAAGTTCCCACTGGCTGGGATATGGTCAGATCGGGATGGAAGGATGGATGGGCTCGTTGCAAATTTGTTCATATGAGAGAGTATTGTGCGAGCCAAAAACAAAGGTCTCTAGGCTGGACATCTTGTCCATCAACATTTTGATGATATCTACTGACGGATTGGTGGGTGGAGCAACCCCTAGATTGTAAGGTGCTTGAAAGAGGCTAGAAGAGGCATACAATGTAGTCAGTTATACCAGTAAGGGCGCAACGTATAGATGACTAGTCGTAGGGATAGAAGAGAAGACTAAGGATGGTTTGGTAGAAGGCACGGCTAGGCTCAATGTTTCCACGGGGGGTTGGTTAGTGGTAACATGGGCCAATGGATAGGTAGCTACCCTGGTGTTGATAGGGGCTAGGGTAGGCGAAATAGAGACGACCAGATTTTGAAAGGGGGTAAAAAGTGGTTGAGTGGGCTGAGGTTGATAGGGGGCTGAAACCCTAGTGGAAGTGGGCCCAAAGATGGAGGGAAAGGCCACACTTGGATGGTTGGTAAAAGGCTAGTCATTGGTCGGGGCAATAGCCTGGGTGTCAAAAGGTTGAACTATGGACGTTGTTGATACGGCCACAATTTTGAGAAGAGAGGTCGGCATTCTATAGATTAGATTGCCCAAGGAGTCTCGCATTTGGCTATTCGCGAGATAGTGCTGTAAGGCTTTGACATTGAGGTCTAAGAGTCATGCAAAATCTTGGTCCCCTTCTAGGACAATAGGTGTCTGGGTCGGGGATGGTCTAGTAGGAGTTCTTTCAGTCTCTGAGTGGAACTCCATTATAGGACTGGTTATGGATGGGGTAGACAGAAGCGGGTGATGCCTCGCATGATCAACTAGAGCCTTGGCTTGACTACGAGTTATAACCATTCAAGGAAAGAAAGAACGTCCTCACAATCTCAAACAAGCAAATAAGAATAGAAAAGATGAAGAACACAAGCAGATCCTAAAACCCTAGGAGTAAATTATTAGGATTATAGTGGCTTATGCCTTAGAATGTGTGTAGAGGAAGATTGGCTTTTGAGTCAGGTTCTAAAAGTAGTCTATGGATGGTTTCGGGTTAGTTATGGTGCTCAAGAAGTCTGTGTTAGGTTTCGTATAAGGCCTGGTGCTAAGGAGCAAGCTCCCCTCACTTCACAAGTCTAGTGATAAGCTAGGCCTATTTAGCCAAAATATACTTCCCCTAGAGATTAGACTCTGCCAGAGAACAGAGTGGGCTTTCCCCTTGGTGATGAAATCCAAGTAGGATCACCAAGATGGGTAAGGTATCCACTGGGGATGAAATCCCAGTTGGGACTTGTCTCAGGTAAGTTAAGATGTTTGTTTTGTGCAAGTGGTTTGGTCGTGTAACATCAAGTGGACTAGATTAATTCAATATGCATTTATTAATACTAAGTATGGTCTAAGAAATGCAAGCAAATAGAAATGAAAGTGCAACGTGTTTTAAGCCCAGGTCAAAATGTTTGTTCGTATGAAGACGAATGGAGAAAGAGTTGAAGAATATGAGTTTTGACTACTCTAGAAGTGCAAGAAAGAAAAGAAAAGTTCTTTTTATTCCTGCTTATGATGTCATTTAGAAGAGATGAAAGAGGTGAAAAGGAATGAACCTAATGCACCTATATGAATGAAAGAATGAAATAACCCAAGGAAGGCCATAGGGTCCCACCGGGCATGCCAGAATGTTTCTACGCTAATTTCACTTTCACATTCAAAAGATAGAAATGAGAAACTAAGAGATGGTCTAGGGTTAGAAGATACCCGGATATAGTCATGCGCACCGAAATCAGATGTTGGAAGGTACTCCTCTTTGGCTATGGAGGAATGACACCTGCAAAGAAAAAGAGACTAAATATGAAAAAATGTTAGACTAAGAGACGGTGGGCTGTCAAGCAAATGCTTGATCCCTGAAGTATGAAGAATTCCTTAAGGGATATCAACCCACTAATAAAAATTAGAATATTTGACTGAAGTAGAAATAATGAAAGACAAAATGAAAGCAAATAAAAGACAAAAAGCAAAATGTGTACCTGATATGCAGCAAACTACTCTGCACATTCGCTAGTGTCGATCTCTATGCTGGCATCAGTCAAGAAGGGTGCCTACATCAATTAAAGTGCTGGCATCGGTAGGGGTAATGACTGGCATCGGTCGGGGCAATAACCTTGGATAGGGTCTAGTCGGGTCTGGACAGGGTCTTAGGATTTTCAGAAAGGTCTGATGTTTTTATCTGAGGATTTGGGAAGCCAGTTTAGGAGTCAAAGGGATTATTTGAGGGTTTGTATAGGGATCTAGATAGAGTTATAGACTGTATATTCTGTAGAGGGTGGATAAAGGTGATACAAGTGGAAGTAAGGTCAGGGCTATAGTCTGAATCTAAATCTGGGTAATGATAGCAATTAAAAGCAATAACCAAAGATCAGAATAAAAACACAGAATAAACGCTTACCTGTTATGCGCTAAAGATAAAAGTTAGAGACATGATTGATGTTGTCACTATGTCACAGAAGTTTGATGTAGCAGACCTCCAACAAGATGATTGAAGTAGAATACCTGTACCAGAGAGAGAATGCGAGAGATTGATTACAGATTGGTTGAATGCCAGAATTGGTTGATTATTAGAATGAAGAGGTTTGCTAATTGATATGAAGGAAGGTATGATAACCAATCGAGAAACATATTGGCAACTGAATGGATAATGGATAACGGATAACGGTTCCTGCATTCGGGTCGAGAATGCAGTGTTAAAGATAACCGACGTCAGCAAGACTTCTGACGTCGGCTGATAAGTGACCGACGTCAACAATGTCGGCCGGGTTATGACCATCGTCGATAGATGTAGAATGGGGACAAAGGCTAACTTTAGCTCTCTGCTCATTTTTACATGCTGCCAGGGTCAAGGTTTGTGGGACAATGGTTGACAGGGGTTAAAATAGGTGTGGAAAACTAAAATGGGGGTTAAGGGGAGGACGATAAGGGTTAGACACAATTACGGTGTCTACAGGTATAGATGTATGCTTCCTATTTCCATTCATGTTTAGGATGACTTAAGAACTACAATATGCCTACAATTTGAATACAAGAGTGGCCACTTATCCTTGGTTGAACAAATAATTTTTATTCAATGTGTTCCTCATAAGTTCATGAGTGATTTTCATTTTCATTTTCAAAAGACATGGAATATAATTATATTTTTGGTCAAACCAAACCCAAATAATTTTTTCTTATATTACTTAATATCTTTAAATAGTGATATAACTATCATGATTTAGTCAATGGGTGGCACCACACATCCCAATGCTTATGAAACTACAATACGAGTATAAAATTGCCTAATTCAAGATATACAAAGTTCCCCATGGCCTCTAATGCCTTCATTTATATAAGTGACTCCTACACAACCTATATTTTCCCTAATTTCCACCATAAGGAAAGCACCATCTTTAACTCATGCTCCTACTTATGATTTATATCAGGTTAAGTAACTACTTAAGAGCTTTGGAAATAATTTGGTAGTAATAAAAAGGTAGAAATCTTAGAACTAAAGGCATTATTAGTAATATAACCAAACATACCAACCCAATAGGTATAAATACCAAAGAAATTCATAGCCAAAAAGTCAAAATATGCAATAAAAATCTATGATTATTGATCTTCTACCTAAACTAGGTACCTTCAAAACTATTGTACCAGTTCAAAACAAGTGGTGTTACCCTTATGCTTAATCACATAATCAAAATGTTTGTCTTAATGGTGTCATTATTCAAGCCTTATTGGTGTAAATCATATTAAATACTCAAGGATAATAAGAATAATACACTTCCTAGAAGGAAGATACATAAGAGCCTACTCAAAGTGAAGCTACTTTTTTAAACTTGAAAGAGGAGGATTTGTGTGGTGTAAATCAGGAGGAAGCACTAATCAATGGTGATAGTTTAGTGGTATAAAATACACAGTCTAAAAATAGGGCAATAGAAAGTGATAAATACCCCAAGGTAGAATAATCTACAACTTTTAAATCTATACAATAATTTACAAAAGGCAACATAGTATAAAGGCCACCCAATGTGCCAATGGGCTAGTCAAAATCAAAATTGTCAACCCCAATCTGATGAAAGAAGACATAGTTCCCATAAAGGCACCAATGAATGTTGGAATAAATTTTTTTTAATTATTGAACAAATGAAGAAATAATTTAAATGTCACCATGTATGAAGCACTATCTATTCCAATATAGATGGACTTGTTATAAGAAGCTTTGAAAAACTTCTAAATAACAAACAAAGTTTCAATTAAAGGACCTAATGCTAATATTAATTTGTGTCAATAAAAAAATGACACCAAAATGAGAATAAATTGTAATGCTACCCATTTTTACCTTTCACTCATAATTGGAAAACATCTCATCCATAATTGCATGGTAGATTCAGGGGATAGTAGTTTTGTTACGCCTAAGAAAATAGTTGATGCTCTTGGTATTAAGTATACAAGTATCAAAAAAGGTGTGGTTAAATTAAATAGGAATAATATTCAAATAGTCAAGAATATAAAAGGTTAAACCTTACCATCCATGCATGTCCAAGCTTGTCAATTTCCCAATATATCTTAGTTATTGATCTCCCCCTATTTTTTTATTTTATTTTCTTAGGACTTCATTGTAAAAATGGGAGGGTATACATCTATTAACTGGTCCCATATGTTTCTTAGGATGATATATTAAATGAAAGTAACAATAATAGATGAGACAAATTTTAAATAACATATTGATCCATGCACTCATATCCCTATGGATATGAATTAAAAATTGCAAGATGAGGAAGAGGAATTTGATCACAAGAATACAACACCCATGAAAGAAATTATAGACACTCATCTAGATGAATGGCAATCAAATCTCCAATTTTATCCTTATTTTTATGTAAAATAAATAGGGTTGGGTAGATATTACATACATGAAAATTATGTAAACATTTTGAATCTTTTAAAACCAACTGAGGATATTCAAGGAATGTGGAAACTGGTCTTCGATGGCTCAATAAGTAGGAAGGTAGGTATTTTTTTGATCTCTTTATATAAAGATAATTATTTATTTTCTTTCAAAATTTTGTTCAAATACACTAAAATGTAACTAAATATGAATATTTAACTTAAGGTTTCTAACTAGCTAAGGAAAGAGGAATACAATCACTACAAGTATTTAGTGACAGTGATTTGATTTCTCACCAAGTAAGATCCAAAAACATAACCAACAATAACATGTTGAGATATTATAAACATAAAGCTTGGGACTTGTTATAACACTTTACCAATTTAAACATTCAATCTTTACCAAGATCACAAAATAAAGATGTTGATCGTATGTCCTTAGTAGGCTCCAAATATAACTTGCCTAAATAAATAAATAAGCAAAACAACCAACATGTAAAGTTGATAGTAAGACCATCCATTCCAAACAATGTAACCAACTAGAAATTTTCAACAATGATCAACAATATGTAAATTTTCTAAGAGAGGAAGCTGAATTCTCTGATAAAAACCAATCAAGACTCCAAGATCAATACAAAGATCAAATCATTTATTTGAACACAAATAAATTACTCATGGGACTTGTTACTTTAGAAAGTATCTTAAACTCTGATGATTAGTTAAAAATTGAAAAGAAGAATATCAAAATCAATGAATAATACTATGATCCATTAGTCATTTTAGAAGGAAAAACATTGAAGATTGTAAAGGTATGTAATGTTTCTAAAAAATAGGATTTTATTGATTTTTGTCAAGAAATTTATGATAACTTCACTTGGAGTTATAAATATCTAAGAGGGTTTGACCCTAGTTTAGCCCAACACACAATATATCTTGACACAAATACAAAGCCTATTAGATATAAATAGAAACTAGTCAATCCAAAAATTGAAACCTTGATTAAGAGTGAATTGTCCAAACTAATAGAGGCTAATATCATTTTCCCTATCAAACACTGATCTTGGGCTGCTAACTTGGTCTCTATAAGGAAAAAAAATGGTTAAATCAAGCATTGTGTAGATTTAAGGGACCTAAACAAAGTGTCCTAAAAGGATCATTATCCTTTTCCACCCATGGAGAAAATTATTCAAATTATATTAAGATCTAAAAGGTTTTCCCTTCTAGATAGATATTTTGGATATAAGTAAATTATTCAAATTGTATTAGGATCTGAAAGGCTTTCCCTTCTAGATGGTTATTTTGGATATAACCAAATCCTAGTGTAGGAATCAAACCAGGTCAAGACTAACTTGACTATAAAATGGGGCATGTATACATATAAAAATATGCCTTTTAGTCTAACATTGGTGCTACATTCCAAAGAGCCATGAATATGGCTTTCATAGGTTTGATAAATGAGATGATATTGGTATACCTAGATGACATCATTATTTATTTAAAACATGTTGATGCACACCTTCATCACCTTAAGAATTTTTTTGAAAGGTGTAGAGAGTTTATATTTTCCCTTAATCCAAAAAAATACATGTTCATAGCTTGTGAATGAAACTAATAGGACACATTATTTCAAAATAAGTTCTTGTAATAAACCCAAAGAGAATAAGTGTTATATCTTCACTAACACTTCTGAGACATAAAAGGGGTTACAAAGTTTCCTAAGAAAAATCAACTTCATAAGAAGGTTCATTTCAAATTTTTCCTATATGGATAATCCCCTTAATACTGTGTTTAAGAAGGGTGTTAGTTTTAGCTAGACACAAAAGGAAAAGTTAGTTTTGAAGTCATCAAGCAAGCTATTTCTTAGATGCCTACCTTGGTCAACCCCAAATACGAGAATGATTTAATTCTCTATGATGTTTTATGGGAAGGTATCATATTATATATTTTAATCCAACATAATAAAGAATAGTTGGAACAACCAATATCTTTATTCAATCAATCCTTGAAGTATTATGAAGAAACGTATAGATTTGAGGAGAAGCAATTATATGTTCTAATTAAATATCTCAAAAATTTCAAGCATATGCTCTCTAATAATAAAATTCATTTAATTTTTAGTCACCAAAGTGTCAAATATTAACTTATAAGATGGGAAATAAATGAAAAAAGAGTAGGATGGATCACAAAAGTCATGGAGTATGATGTGAACATCAAAATTACAAAGATTGTAAGAGGAAACAACTTATGTGAATAGTTGGTTTCTAATATAAATACTGATAAAGAAGTATCTAATGTAGTATATGCTTAAAATACATCCCAACCAACCACTCCACCTTTATCCAATAGCTAGATCTGTGACATGACCATCTTCCTATAGACTGGTGAGTACCCCTATAATATCCAATAGTCTAAGAAGAGGTATTTAAGACTCCAATATATTCATTATGTCTTTATTCATGGATTATTGTTTAGGAAAGATATGAATGGAGTCATGTTATGGTGTATCAAGCATGATCATGTTCCCAAGGTGATCAAGGAGTTTCATGATGATCCATCAAGTGGATATTTTTCTACAAGAACCATTACCATTAAAATAATGAGAGGAGGCTATTATTGGTATGGCATATTCAAATATGCCCATAAATGGGTAAAGAATAATGAGAAGTGTGCTTACTTTACATACAAGTATAGATTATAAACTTTCCCTCTCAAACCAATCCAAGATGACCAATAGATTTCATTGGCATTATTAATCCACTATCAAGTGTAGGACACAAATGGGTCCTTATGGAAACTTATTATTTCACTAGATGGACTAAAGAAGTTGCACTAGAAGATGTCATGGAGGCATCTATCTTGGAATTAATGGATGGAATTGTCATAATATTCAATATTCCTTGCACTCTTATCTTAGACAATACAAAAGATTTTATGAGCACTAAATTGAGTGAATGGGCTATAAGGCACAATGCATACCTAAATGCTTCATCCAATCATTACCTATAGGGTAATGGATTGGCTAAATCTAGAAATAAAAATCTCATAAGGATTATCAAAAGGATAATGGAAGACAACCAGAGGACATGGTACATGAATTGAAAATCAACACTTTAGGATGATAGGATCACTCCCAAAAGAGCCATTAGCATTCTACATTAATGTTGGTATATGGAAGGGAAGCTAGAGTTCCACTATCAATTGAGTTACCATCTTTATAACTCAATTATGAATTAGAATTGATTGATATTAATGAAATAATAGTATGATTGGAGGAACTTATGGAGCTAGAAGAAGCCAAAAACTAGTTAATGAAAGTTTTGGACCTAAATAAAGCTCAAACAAAGAGAACTTTTGACAAAAATCATATAATAGGAGATTAAACAAAGGAGACATGGTTCTAAAATGGGATGCTGATAGAGCTAAACAAGGAAATCATACAAAGTTTGATTCAATATGGAGTGATCCATACATCATAACTCAATGAAAGTAAGCAAATTCATTCCATCTATCCAAGTTTGATAGATTGGAACTACCTATCCCAATCAATGGGAATATACATAAAATATTGCTTCTCAAGTTGGAATTCTTTCCAAAAAACATTATATATATTAGGTTTAGTTGGTATCCATAAATAAGTGATTTTACATAGGTGAACTCATTAGGAGTTTTTGTTTCTTTAGTTTGTTTCTATTTTGTTTTCCATATTTTATTCTTGTTTAGGCAAAGTCTTAATATTGTTCTTCCCCAATTAAAAGTGTGTTAAACTTAAAATGACTCCATGCTTGATGAACTACAAGGCTACTAGAAAGAAACTAATTAATAAGCAATCACCCCATAGAGGTTGCCAAAAATTTTGATATTTTTATCCCAAAAATGTCAAAACATATAATACCCTAAGTGAGACCCTTTGATTTTTTTGGAAAAAGGACTTAAAGTGACCCAAGATACCCTTTTTCTCAAGCCCAATAGAAACTAGAGATTTAGGTGCAATTTGAAACTTTGTAAACTTGGAAATTACATCCAAACTTCCACTTATCACTTTACACACACCTAAAAAATATATATATTCAAACACAATTTTCAAGTTTTAAAATATCAAATTGCATCCCAACCTCTACTTCCTGCACACCCCATGACTGATGGAAATTGGAACTTTGGTCATAATTTACAACATGTAAAATTGTAAATTGTAAATAGAGCTTCACTTTCTAACAAACACATTCCTCATGAAAATTGGAGATTAAGATGAAAAATTAAACTTGCAAACTTAAAAAGTACAATCTTACCTCTACTTCTTATGCATCCAACTCCCATTAGAAACTAGAACTTTAGTTTCCATTTACAACTTTGCAAGTTGTAAATTGTAACTCAACTCTCACTTCCCACTGACTACCTTCCTACAAAAACTAGAACTCTAGTTGTAATTTGAAACTTAAAAACTTGGAAATTGCACCTCAAGTTCTACTTTTGAATTCAAATTCACCAATTCATCTAGTGTAAACTAGAATTCAAAGTGTAAAATACAATTTTAAGAAATTAAAAAATTGTGTGATATCTCTAAAGTTTCGAAATTCCCACCATTTATCCAACCACTAACATAAGGGAATTAATTGTAGAATTATGGTTATTGTTGATGGTTAAAATTGTGATTATTTCTAACACCAACAATGGGAAGTTTCAAGATGTGGGACTTGTGACTTGAAACAACCTCCAAATTTTTAAGAAGCTAGTCTCTTCATTATATCAAGCATATACTGGGAAAAGGGATAGGAATTTTAACAGAAACACAAATGCAAGAAATAAAATCTAACTATGGAGATGCACCTAAAAGTAATTCAACCCTTAATCCTGAGCATAGTGAGACTATATGTAAGATTTAATTACATTTAAGAGAAAACAAGGCATGATCAATGTAAAAGATGAAAATAATAGAAACAGAGGCTCACAGCTTAGACTGCTTTTACAGTGACACAAAAAATATCAATAAAGGTACAAGATTTAATCTTCTTATTAACTCTCTAGTCACATAATAAGCACAAAAACATGCACAGTTACATAAACTTTCCAACTCAAGAAAATAGAACAAAGGCAAATGACATTCTTAATCACAGCTCTAGAAAGTCTAAAACTCTTGACAACAACAACTTAGACTAGTTTTTTGTAATGACACAAAAAATATCAACAAAGGCATAGGATTCAATCTTCTTATTAATTCTCCAATCACATAAGAGGCACAGAAACATGCACAGTTACATAAACTTTCCAACTCAAGAAAATAAGACAAAGGCAAATGATATTCCTAGTCACAACTCTAAAAAGTCTAAAACTCTTGAAAATAATTCTCTCAAAAAATTCTCTCTAAGTATATCTGATGATGATTTTGGTGATCTCTGCACCCTTATTTATAGCCTTGGATTCACTCTAGATTATCTGTATGTTCCCAATCTAACGGCCCAACTAAAATCTAACCAAACTGGAAGTGTCTAACAAAAAATATTTCTTAGATTCTAAAACACTCTATCTTCCAGTAGTTCATTAGCTGAAACAGATCGCAGGACACACCCTTCTATTAAACAGAAGAAGATAATTGCCCAATTCCTTGAAAACCTTCTTATTACTTAGGAGACATCATAGAATGACACTTGGTGTGTTCTGCAACACTTATCGAAGACAAGTGGCACTTTCTGCATAACTTATACTTCTTTTGTGTCTTTGCTTAGGAGTGTTCCACCTTTGACACCTGTCGTAATCCACTTCTTCACAACTTTAACAACTTAACATAAAATAAGACCCACAACATTTCTCACCTGAGCAAATTTAAAAGGGCATAGGGATAGGTGGCGATTTCTACTTGCCTCAATAAAGGACACATGGCAATCTCCACTTTACTTAACTGAGGATATGTGTTGATCTCTGCTACTTTTAGCTACCTTTTGAGAAACCTATGAAATGTGACACATGTTGGTATCCACATCACTATATTTATATTATAGAAAAAATCAGGCCTCATTTCATATTTACATGGACAATGACACTTGGTAGCTTCTGCTTGCTTCAGAAATAAAACCTAAGACCCACCACAATCTTTACTATATTGGTGAAACAAAATGAAGAAAATTTGGAGGTTGACACATGGTGGCTTCTACTTTCTTTAGTTAGGATACGTGGCATCTTCCATCACTTTTTAAAAAGCAAAATTGAAAACTTCCATGATTGCCACGTAGCGCCCTCCGCATGATCTTGCCTCTTAGCTTGTTGAAACCTTCCATTCAAAAGAGATTTGAAACGTGGATGCTGATATGAAATGCAAATGCTGACACTTGTCATGTTCCACTGAGTTACTATGAGATACATGGAATTCTCCACTACCTTATTGAAATTATGAAAAGTGCCTCAGAAAATGACACTTGGCAACTTCTGCATGACTTTGACACTTAGAGAAAAATGAGGCAAAAAGAACATCAAGCTCGAGCTCTAAATGTAAAATTCACCATCTTGAACCAAAGTATGTGGGGACAGTGACTTGGATCATGTGCTACTAATAATCAGAATGAAACATAGAGTATTTTTTACTCTACAGTTATTGGTGACCCCAAGGACTTTTGAGCCTGCTAAAAAAGAATCTACAACTCCCACATGATCAAAAATCACTAAAAAAACATAGTTTAACTAAAACATTTCAAATAGATTCCATTCACAGGAATCTCTTTAGGTTTACCTTCCATCATTTCTAGCTCAAACAAATTTTGCTATTTACATGCACGAATTTTATAAGGGCCAATCTATAATGCTTCAAACTTAGTGTGTTGACCCAGTTTGGTGGCTCTTGCATCCCATTTCAAAACAATTGAGCCTATTTCAAAATGAGGATTTGAAGTTATTTTATCAAAACAATCTTTAATTATTTTCTGATGCTTTATTAATTAATCATGTGTTGCATCCCTTTTTTCTTGAACTTCTAGAAGTTTTGCGAGTCTGACGTGCATGGGGCCATTTTCTTCAATTTCAATTTGTTTGATCAGCTGGAGAGCAAGAATCTCCAAGCTTAGGGGAATTACAATAGATTTCCCATATACCAATTCATATGGGGACATTTTGATTACTTGTTTAGGTGTGATTCTATCAGCCCATAGCGCTAAATTAAGCACTTTATGCCACTCTTTGTGATGATCAGCCCCTATTCTTTTGATGAGTCTAATCAGGGTCTTATTAGTTGATTCTACCAAACCATTACCCTAAGGGTAATAATTAGAGGAACTTTTCAGATATATTCCATGCCTTAATGCAAAGTCAGATACTTTAGACCCAAAAAATGCTTTAGCATTATCTAAAATTATGGTGTGAGGAGCCCAAAAATGAGTAATGATACTCCCTAGAAAATCTAGGATCACATTTTTTGTTGCTTCTTTGAGTGGCACTGCCTTAGTCCATCTGGTGAAATAATCTATGGCTATTAAGATCCATTTGTGACCCATACTAGACACTAGATTTATCATTCCAATGAAGTCAAGACCCCATTGAGCAAAATGTTCGTCCACAATTATAGGACTAAGAGGCATTGATACATTCCTTCTCATCCCCACATAATATTGACAAGATTGACATTTTTTAACTAGCTGATAACAATCTATAAATAAAGTAGGCTAGAAATAACCTGCCTCACTTATCTTTATAGTTGCGGTCTTTGTAGAAAAATGTCCACTTGATACTCCATGATGCATTTCATGTAGTTTTCTTAGCCTCATCCTTTTATACACAGCTTAACAATTTTCCATCAAAATTTATTTTGAAAAGAACCTGTTAAATTAAAACAAAATGAACTCCTTACATCCTATAGTATCTTCTCTTACTTTGAGGGAGTTCTCTTGGGTAAATCCCATTTTTCATAAAATGAATCTTGCTTATGACCCAGGAGTCCTAATCAACTTCTTGTATTCTCAATACAATTTCTTCTTCTGTTCCTAAATTTGTCTCTTTAGGTATCATCTTTTCAAGCTCTTGAGTCATATATTGGCACAAACCCCTACCTCTGACTAATTTAGTGGGTTTGACTTCTACATCAAATGCAAGGATCTTAGTTATCTATTTTTCTCTTTTTTTAGTAATTTCACCCTCTATGATGTATTCTCTGACACTTGGATGGGCTACAAGTATCAAAATTTTACTTCTTGATACTATATGCCTAAACTTTTTGAGGGATTTTACCATAACATATGCTTGTTTTTCCAAAAAGTTATATCTAGTTTCATATTCCCTTAGAGTCCTTGAGAAAAAGGCTATTGGATGCTCTCCCTCCTATCTATCATCTTTCTATGTTAGGACAACAACAATACTAAGCTCTCCTCCATATACATACATTACAAAAGGCTTAGAAAAGTTTGGGTTTCTAAGTACTGGAGCTGTTGAGATAGCTTTCTTGACCTCTTCAAAGGCTTGCCTTCCTGGTCCACTTGAAAAGTAGGTCTTTTTCAACAAGAGTGTCACTGGTCTTACTAAACCTACAAAGTCAGATATGAACCAAATGATGAAATTAATCTTTCCCAAGAAAGATTGAATTGCATTCTTATTTACTGAAAGAGGTAAGTTCATTATAGCTACCACTCTTTCTGGGTCTATAAAGACTCCTTATTTAGATACTATATGTCCCAATAACTTTCCTTAAGAGACAACAAAGATACATTTCTTAGGATTCAAGGATATTCCAAATTCTTGACATTTTTTAAACATAGCTTCTAAATGATCAAAATGATCAACAACATTTTTTGAAAAAATAGTAAGATCATCAAGATAAATCAGGATGATTTTATTTATCAGTTCCCCAAGTGCAACATCCATAGCTCTCTAAAAAGTGGCTCCAGCATTTGATAGACCAAATGGCATCTTAGCATATGCAAATGTTCCCCATTTGGTAGTAAAAGTAGTTTTGTATTGGTCTTCATTAGCCAACCAAATCTAATTATATCTAGAGAAACCATCTAGCAAAGAAAATCTCTCTGATCCAGCTACAGTTTGTAGAATTTGTTCTATGGAAGGCAAAGGATAGTGATCTTTCAGAGATGCTCTATTTAGGTCTCTAAAATCTACACAAAGTCTTATATCACCATTCTTTTTTCTAACTGGTACTAGATTTGACACCCAGGTTGAATGTTTGATTGGAAAAATAATTTTAGAATCTAAAAGTTTCTATAACTCGTCCACCATTAAAGGCTCAATCCTTGGATTCACTGGCCTCTATTTCTATCTGACAGGCTTAGATCCTTCAGTCAGTTCTATTATGTGATGAATAATGTCTCTTTTATATCCATGAAGGTCTTCATAGCTCTAAGCTATGACTCTATCATATTTTTTGCATAATTCAATTAGCCTTTCCTTTTCTACTTGAGTTGCAGAATTTTTAACTTTTAATTTTTTCCCTTCACTCACCTCTATTTCAAAATAATTTTCTTTGTTTTCTTGTAACCTTTTCTTCTCCAGGCTTACATCTTCTGGATCAAAAACATTCTCTAAAGTGATTAAACATTTGGGAAGCTTATTATTCTTTAATTATATAATTTGATCCCCATATGCCTCTTCAATCTTTGGTTACAATTGATCAAAAAATTCTCCTGATTGTTACAAGAATGAGAGTGCTTGAAAATCATTCTCAAATACTTTCCAAATCTCATCATTATCTGGGATAGTTGGCCTTACTATAACCTTTACCAACTCATTGTTAACTAATAGGTTAGTTGCTGGATCAAATTGCAAGGCAATCTATGCCATCCTATCAGCTTCAAAATTTTGAATCCTGGGGACTACTTCAATATTGAAAGCTTCATAATCTTCTATTAAGTCCCAAATTTTGTGCTTATAGGATTTCGTCCTGACATTCTTTGCTATTGCCTTTTCTCTAATTTGCTTTACTACTAGTTCTGAATCTCCTTTTACTATTAGATTCTTTATCCCCTTTTTCCTGGCTAACAGGAGTCCATGTACTAAAGATTCATACTCAACATCATTATTAGTACAAGCAAATTGAAAATGGATATCCCTACTCCAACACCATTTTTACTTCTAGCCCCATCAAAATTTAAGGTCCAAATTTTTGAGTCTTTTTTAGATTATTTATTTGTTGGCTTTTCTTCCCTTAAAACATTTGGGATTTCATGGTCTTCATCAAAAATAACATAAGTGCCCAAACTAGTAGAGTCATAATTTCCATATGGGTCACTTTGTGTCATAGCTAACAATTGGTTATTTTCTTTTTCTTGATCATGCTTAATCCAGTCACCTAACTTTTCAACAAAAACCCTTTCTTCCTTATTTATCATAGCATGATCTACCTCTAATATTATGTTGATTCATTGGTGATGTGATCCTTTTATAGTGGTTCAAATAGAATTTTCATCTTTGAACCAATTTAGTTCTTAGAATTAAGTGAGACCAGTCAAGAGACATATCTCCTCCTATCTTGGCTGTAAAATCTCTTGATAAACATGGGCCAAATATAGGAGGTATATCTATAACTACTATATCTTGATTTACAATTATATTTAGACAAGTATATAATTGTAATGGGAATTATTTAATTCTCCCTATTATTTGCACTGATTTTCCATCTAACTGCATAACTCGTTTAGTGAGTGGCTCATATTTTATCTTTAAAGCATCTGCTATTTGCTTTGGCATTACTATAGTACTAGCCTCTAAATTTATCATTGCATTATGCAATAGTTTCTTGCCAACTATCATAGTTAAATAGAAGGGATCTGGTTTGGATTTGCTTATGTCTAGAGCATTATTCACTAGGGTTGTTGTCTATAGATGGACTATGTCCTTAAGCTTTTCTTTTCCAATAGGTCCTTCTTTGATACCCATACATTTGGGCATTGCTTGGCCTTGAAGATCTTCTTGTGACAATGTCCTTTGTTTAGGAATAGCTAATATGTCCCAAATTGATACTTGCACTGGAGTCATATTTAGTTGATCCACCACATTCATTGGTCCCAAGGTTTGAATTCTTGGAAAATAAGGATACCTTGTCTTTTATTGAATTTGTCTAAGAACTACTTGATTTTACACTGGCTGAAGCATTTCTTATCTAACTGTTGTGTTTTGATGATCTTGAAATGCAGTATTTTCCATAACTTCATTATTTACAATTTTAGGCTATTCCAGCATTCTTCTCTTTGATCAAGTATAGTAGTCTGATTGCACCACTTCTTTTTTTTGGAAATAGAAGCTTCATTCAAGAATATTGATTCTTCATCTTCAACCCATGAGAAAAAATAATATTCTAGGGCTATTTATTCTTCTTATTGCAAAGACATCCCTTACATCTAAGCCATTAGGACTAAATTTTGCATACCAAAATATTTGTAGGCTTGATTGTCACTGGAACTTGTAAACTGTCCATCCATTCTTATTTACTCTGCCACCTTTTGATGCAAAAATTGTTGATTACTCATGGGACAATCTCTAGGCATATGAGCATTATTGCAAGGGAAACACCAAGAATTGGTACCATTTACATAATTATCTTACCTTGGAACAATCTCAGTATTTGAATTGGGAGGAATAGTCTGTGAGGGTGTAGGGACTGCAACTAATTGGTTTGCTGGCTGAGGGTTATTTTGCCTTTGGAGACCTTGATATTGGTTTGGCTGTGATGGAAATCTATTTCCTTAATAGCCTTGATATTGGGGTTTAGTATAAGTATTCTGTTGTCTTTTCATAGTAATCAGTTCATTAGAAAATGTCCTTAAGATATTCTTGATATCATCCAACTCATATGACTAGGTAGGGACAATTTCTTTAATAGGTGGTTAAGGATATGTGTACATAGAAATAGGTGGGGTTATGGATTTAGGGGATTATTGAGGTAATGGAAAGGAAATTTCTAGTAACATGGGCATGGGAGGCCTTAGAGACAACTTTCTAGTATCTATCAAATTATTTTTAGCTCTGACTGCATAGTCATAAGCCTCTAGCAGAGTCTAACCTCTAAGTGACTAAATCATAATAGATATGTCTGAATTTAAAGCCTTAAGATAAAAAACTATAGCCATACCTGGTAATGGTCTAGCTATAGCAGGGATTCTTTCCCAAGTCTTTTGAAATCTAGAATTGAAGTCAGTCATTACTTCTTGAGGTGCCCTTTAGATGGTAATCAATTACTGTAATAAAGAAGACTTATCACCCTTCTCTTCAAATCTTTCAAAGAAAATATCTCTGAGCTGATCCCATGTAGAGATGGTATTTGGGGTCAAGGATTGGTACCATTATAGAGCTTTCCCTTTAAAAGAAGATGTTAATAATCTTATGGCCACATTTTGTTGTGTGACATGTATAGCATAGACATCTGATACATGTTGTAGATGTTCTTCAGGTGTTTTAAAATCTTGCCCACTGTATTTGGGTAGAGCTTTCAAGGCATTGATTGGGATAGGGTCCCAAGTGGTTGGTGGTATTGGGAGAATCAAAGGACTAATAGTGTTCCAACTTGCATAATTTCTTGGGGCTATAGGGGCTCCCATATTTGCTCTTGGTATTGGTATAAATTGGTTGACTCTTCTTCTTGGACTAGTTACCAAAGGTGGCAAAAGAATACCTAGATTTATAGCAGACTGAGATCTAGTTACTAGTCCATAGCTCTGACTCCTCATAGCTCTCTGGTTCATATGATCTTGAAATAAACTTCAATATAGGGTCCCACCAACTGTGCCAAAAACTATTGATGGTTAAAATTGCACTTGTTTCTAACACCAACAATGGGAAGTTTCAGGATGTGGGACTTGTAACTTAAAACAACCTCTAGATTTTTAAGAAGTTGGTCTCTTCTTTATATCAAGCGTATACTAGAAAAAGGGATAGGAATTTTAACAGAAACACAAATGCAAGAAAGAAAATCTAACTATGGTGATGTGCTTGAATGTAAATCAACCCTTAATCTTGAGCACAGTGAGACTATATGTAAGATTCAATTACATTTAAGAGCAAACAAGGCATGATCAATGTGAAAGATGAAAACAATAGAAACAGAGGATCACAGCTTAGACTACTTTTGTAGTGACATAAAAGATATCAAAAAAGGCACATGATTCAATCTTCTTATTAATTCTCCAGTCACATAAGAGGCACAAAAACATGCACAGTTACATAAACTTTCTAACTCAAGAAAATAGAACAAAGGCAAATGACATTCCTAATCATAGCTCTAGAAAGTCTAAAACTCTTGACAACACAACTTAGACTACCTTTTTGCAATGACATAGAAAATATCAACAAAGGCATAGGATTCAATCTTCTTATTAATTCTCCAGTCACATAAGAGGCACAGAAACATGCACAGTTACATAAACTTTCCAACTCAAGAAAATAGAACAAAGGCAAATGATATTCCTAGTCACAGCTCTAAAAAGTCTAAAACTCTTGACAATAATTCTCTCAAAAAATTATCTCTAAGTATATTTGATGATGATTTTGGTGATCTCTGCACCCTTATTTATAGCCTTGGATTCACTCTTGATTGTTTGCATGTTCCCAATCTAATGGCCCAACTAAAATCTAACCAAACTGGAAGTATCTAATAGAAGATATTTCTTAGATTCTAAAATGCTCTATCTTTTGGCAATTCATTGGCTGAAATAGATCATAGGATGCTCCCTTCTATTAAATGGAAGAGGACACTTGGTCAATTCCTTGAAAACCTTCTTATTACTTAGGAGACACCAGAGAATGACACTTGGCATGTTCCACGACACTTACCGAAGACACGTGGCATTTTCTGCATAACTTATACTTCTTTTGTGTCTTTGCTTAGGAGTGTTCTACCTTTGACACCTGCCAAAATCCACTTCTTCACAACTTTAACAACTTAACAGAAAATAAGACCCACAACGTTTCTCACTTGAGTAAATTTAAAAGGGCATAGGGACAGGTGGCAATTTCTACTTACCTTAATAAAGGACACATGGCAATCTCTGCTTTACTTAACTCGGGATATGTGGTGATCTCCGCTACTTTTAGCTACCTTTTGAGAAACTTACAGAAGGTGACACATGCTGGTATCCATGTTTCTCTATTTATATTATAGAAACAATCAGACCTCATTTCATATTTACACAGACGATGACAGTTGGTGGCTTCCGCTTGCTTCAAAAACAAAACTTGAGACTCACCATAGTCTTTACTATATTGGTGAAACAAAATGAATAAAATTTGGAGGTTGACATGTGGTGGCTTCCACTTTCTTTAGCTAAGATACGTGGTGTCTTCCATCACTTTTAGAAAAGCAAAATTGAAAACTTCCATGATTGCCACTTGGTGCCATCCACCTAATCCTAACTCTTAGCTTGTTGAAACCTTCCACTCAAAAGAGATTTGAAACATAGATACCAATATGAAATGTAGATGTTGACACTTGTCACATTTTGCTAATTTACTATGAGATACGTGGTAATCTCCACTTCCTTATTGAAATTATGAAAAGTGCCTTGAAAAATGACACTTGGCAGCTTCTACTTCACTTTGACACTTAGAGAAAAATGAGGCAAAAAGAACATCAAGCCTGAGCTCTAAATGTAAAATTCATCATCTCAAACCAAAGTGTGTGGGGATAGTGATTTAGATCATGCGCTGCTAATAATTAGAATGAAACATAGAGTATTTTTTAATCTACAGATTATGGTTTTTAGGAGTCATTTTTTAATTTTCAAAATACAAAATTAGAGCTCCACACTAAACAACCCTTACCAAGCTATGAACCATTAATACCAAGCAATGTCATCCCTTACCTACACAATAATAAAAACATGATCATCCTCTACATAGTATTCCTTTTCATCCTATGCTTTCTATCTACTATTTTCTATATCAAGCTAAGCATATATTATTTGTCAAGAGTTATCTTTATCTCTTTTCTTATCTCATAGTGAATCTAGGGATTTTTACATTACTTGGTGAATCTAGGGTTTTAGTTTATTTACCTATATTTTCACAAGGTTGTCTACATTTCCCAAGGTTCTTGTCAAAGTCATTTCAAACATTTTTCTAGCTTAAGAAAAACCTAGGGTTTGATAAAACTAATAGAATATTACATAACTATCCCTTACACAAATCCTATAGACATTTTGCTTCTGATAACAACTCCAAAACCCATGGATATTTCACCTACAAAATTGACCATGTCACTCTATGAAAAATCCTATTATCTTTTAAACTTCAAATCTACATCAAAGATTTTACCTACAATAATAAGCCTAAAACCCACCAAAGGTTTTGTTGACCTTGCAAGTGTGTTTTTCAAGTATAAAACCCACTGGATATTTCACCTATATTTGTAACTCCAATACCCACCAGACATTTTACTTACATTTATAACTCCAAAACTCATCAGTTCTATAATTGGCTTTTCTACATCAATTTCCCTAAAAACTATGTCTAAAAAAGAAATAAATTTCAAATTTAAGGGACATAGGGTCCCACTTATATTATAATATAACACCAATGAAATCATGGACATAAACCTGGGTCACACAGACTTAGGTGATTTATGTATAAGGGTAAATGTTGAATTCAAAAATGATTAGATTTAAAGAATTTATGACTATGGACTACCCCAGCAATAGCCTTACCCCTATTAGCTGAGGCCCATAAGATTATGCTCACATTACCAAAGCACTATGATGGATAAAAAATAAGTATTAATTGACAAAGGAGGAATGATTCTCAACCTTAATCATAACTTTATCAACTTAGTTTTCTTCATTATAGAGTATGAGAGTTATCTTCATATAAATCTTGACTCATCCAAAAAAATTTATCAAGATAGTAACACTAAATTTCTAAGGATCCTCAATAAATAATGGCTAAAAGTATCTAGGCCTACATCTACAATATTACCTCAAACCCAGGGAAGAATAGACCTTAAGGAAGAAGTGTGAGACATAATCATACTCTTAAATAGAGTCATTATGAGCCCAAATGCCAAGAAATTTTTGGATTGGATGTACCAATACATATCGGTAATCCACTAAAATAAGTAGTATATTCATTAGGCTTGGTCTTAAGTGACTCCATCCACAAACAATTAGTGGAAGTCTAGAATACAAGGAAGTTTTACATGACTTCAATCTATAGTCTATATATTAAAAAGTGAAGGGCCTTCCTAGGATTGAATGCAGTACCTGACAAAGTTAACAAGGTCTTTAATTATTTCTCTAACCTCACCCTTGAGGTAAGTAGATAAATTTAATAAGGGTAAATGATGCATTAATATACTACATCATAGTCATGTTTGATCAAGAGATATAATCAAGGATATTATATAATGTTGGTACTTTAAAGATCATAAATTGGGGATCATATTTCATTCAATTCCCAACATATTTATACATCACAGTATGAGGATTCATTGGTTGTTGTTACACCCTCCTAAGGTACATAAGTGATAAATGGGATTCAATAGAACTTGTGAACTAGATTATGGATACTCATAAATTATTATCAATAAAACATAAGGTATGAATCCATTACCATAGGAAGGTATGCATGCCCTTAAATATCTAATTCCAAGTATACAAATGCCTAGATGACTAACATGACCTTAATAAATCTTGATGCAAGGCAATTTTATGATGTGAATGGAAACATTACCAATATATTGGGGGTCATGAAATATTCCCATATTCCCTATTATGAATATTACTGGGAGTACATGTAAGATGCATAAGAAGTGAGACTAAAAGATCATTCTAGGATGACCCTAGAGAAGATCAAAAATTACAACATGGTACCAGTCCCTAAGGACTTGATAGATGATGAATATCCAATGGATAGGGTTTACTCTAATAATAATATATTTTCTCAACCTCTACCATCAGTTAATTGGTCCATCCTTGATTCCTTATCATTAATAAATAAGAACACCAATGTAATAAATAAGATAATTAATTAGCTAAGAAGTAAAGGGTTCAAGGTAACCAAGGAGACTTTGAGCATCAGTGATAAGTTGATATAAGTCAAAGAGAAGGGTGTGACACTAATAGAAAAAGGTTCAAACAATGGAATCAAAATAGAATAGGTAGATAGGTCAGTGGTATCACATAAGAGGCAATAGAAACAAAAGGCTAAAATAGGTCAATCTAGTATCCAAGGAACAATAATAGATCAACCAATACTAATTTCAACTAAAGACATAAATATCATTAAATCACAAATAATTTCTCATCTTGTCTTTACCATTCCACTAGATATAATACCTCCTCCTCTTGTCTTCACTCCACCATCACCGAAAGCAATTTCCCCCTCCATTTTCACCATCTCACCTATGCCAGTAACTCTATTATCAATAGTCTAATCAAAATAATTAGACACTTAGGCTTCACTTTCACTACCCTCTTCCATAATTCCTTCCATCTCATCCCTAATATCCACCATCACCCCATTAATCACCAACACCACTGAATAATACATGGATTTGGATTAAGTCATCCTGAGTATAATCCCACTATCCATCCCAACCACTAGGGTAGTCACTGCTTCATTTTCATCTCCTATCACTTTTCCCATTTCATCAACCCTGAGTGTCTCCATAAATCTGATTGATTGACTCATGACTCTAGATTTCACACTCCCATAGGTTCCCTAATTTTAAATCCTCATTCATATCCCTCCACTTGTGTCACTTTTAGTTATAATAGCCCTGATAGGTACATCCATTTCCAATGCACCCACTTCTTCCATTTCCACCATAACTTAAACCCGCATAAAGGAGGTAGAGACTGAGGAAGTCATTGATAAAACTATGGATGCTCTACCCATAGATGGGGAATAAATTTCCAAAACATCAATCAAAGATTAAATAACTATTTTAGTGATATACACAACACTCATCACAATAACCACCAGTACAACAACTTCAACTACAAATTCACAGTTGATAGTGTCAGGACACCATGATGCCACTCTAAGTTAGCTAGTGAAATTAGTGGGGAAGAAATGAAAATAAATGGTTTATCCTAGCACACTAGATTTTGTCCTTATAGAGGCATCAAATAAATCAAGGTCAACTCCTAGAACTATATCCAAAATATTATATGATTTAATAGGGTAAAAATGTGTAAAAATTATAGTCCCCCCACTAGACAAATAAAAAGATCTTGTGGTGGGGAAATACCAAATATCAAAAGTACATCTAATTAATCTTACAAGGTGTTAGGATTTAATATGTGTAGAATTATTAATTATGTAATTTATATTATTGAGTATAATATAAATATGTTTTAATAACAACTTGTATTATGAGTTATTTAATATATTATAATTTGTGTGAGATTTGGTTGTTAAACCAAACTCACGCAAATAGGTTTGGAGGTTTTATAGGGAGAGAGAATATCAGGGAGAGGTTATAGGAAATATTACCATATATTAGTACATGTTTTATATTATTTAATTAACAAGAGAATAGATTACAAATTATTTGTGTTGAATAATTTATCTGTGTGTTTATCTCCATTATTATATGCATGAATTAATTCTTTGTGTGTTTGGATCTTAGAATCCCTAATAATGGTATCAAAGTAGGATGGGCTTATGAGTATTTTTTATGTGAAACACTTATTTTAACTTTCTTTTGTTGATGGAATATTATTATCATTGTCTGATTACACAAACCTATACATGCTTCATATAAATTTAGCTGTACTCAAGGATTGGCATCTAGTATATCTTCTCCATAGAATAATCAATAGCTTAGTTGAAAAATATTTATGCTTCTTTTTTGTAATATTTTCTTCATTGATTATATCCATACCTTTAGATCTACTATCATGAGTGCTCTTGTGTTTTTCATGGTTTTGGCATCATTGATGAGCATACACTTGCATAAGTATCTCGATCTCTATACACAAGAATCATGGTAATATCAAATTGAACATGTATCATATCCTAGTTATCTCTCCAAATGTGTAGACTTATTGGTGATCAAATAAATCCTTTATTTTGTGGACCATGTATGTAAAATTTACTATGGCATATCTATTTGTTTTTAAACTTTTTTTGCATTCTTTGCAGACTCAAAATAGGGCTTGGCTCATTCAAAATTCACCCATGTGATATGTGTCAAGATTTGTTGTAATATATTTTCATTGGTGATTGTATTCTCTACCATCACATCATACCTATGAAAACATGGACTCCTCATTATGTAATCCATTTATTTTGTTGTATGTGAATGTCAAACAATGCACATATATAAATATTATTAGTGGTATTTGTCAAATAGGTAATAAGTTTTAGTTTCATGAGTCATTAGTTTTATAAAATTTTAAGTTTATTATAAGGTTTAAAATTTCTCATAATTTGTGTCATGTCATTAAAATAGTTTATTAAGTTTATAGGTTAATTCTTTTTTATTTTAATTTTTTTTAATAATAGTTGTTATATGTCTTTTGATATCATTGATATTAAAATAGGTAAATAGTTTTGTAAAATAGAATTCATTGGTAAATATATGTTTAATCAATAGGATTAAATTTACTGTCAATATATTTTGTATAGTCATGAGAGTCTAAAAGTCAATAAAGTTTGTCATATATATAAAAATTCAAAGGTCTCATTTAAGTGAATTAGGTTAATTGAGTCTTTTTTTGTAAATTATTTTATAATATTGTAAAATTTTCAAAAAATGTTGAAAAGTATAAATATGAATTATCATTTGAGTGTGATGTCTAATTTATGCAATCTCAAGATAATAAAATCCAAAAAATTCCTAAAGGTGGATATGAGGTTGATATTGAATCCTTATAATGCTCGACTAGAAAAACATTAATGTTTTATAGTAAATCAATACATTCAAAACCTAAAGAATAAATATTTACTAGATGAGTGAGTAGTGACTCACTAGAGGATGGAGGATACACAGAGGATGGAGGTCTTTTAGTGACCTCTCATCAATCACCAATGATAGGGTCACATCAATGTTTTTGTGACTTAGTGTGGCGTCCTATTTTTGATGTGGTGTGTTTTTCATTTCCACTATGTGTTAATAATAATATAATCACATTGATGTTCACATGATTTTTTTATTGTGTTGGTTTACAAATAAACCCCTTTGTAGATAATTGATAAAAATATCATGTTTTTATAAAACTCATTTTTGGGGAGTAAAATATTTTGAGGTAAACATAAGGATGGTTATCTAGTTAGTGCCAAGATTTTAGATCTTAGAGATTTAAAATTTGGGATCCCAAGGAGGAATGGAAAGTACCATAGAAACCCAAAGAGTAAGGGATTAGTATTGCATAATTCAGCTCACCACTATGCCTTTATGAGGGTAAAGAGATAATCTATGGAGTTTGTACATGGTCTAGTTAGCACTTTTAGGATATGGTTAAATATTTTGACAATGTAATTTTATCCCCATGATCAAATTAAGGGGGTGATATAAATTAGTAATGTTAAGGGGGTGAATGTTAGTATTTAATATTTTTAACATTATTAAGTATATAATGTATATTTAGGATAATATAAATATGTTTGTAATAACAACTCATATTATGAGTTGTTTAATATATTATAGTTTGTGTGAGATTTTTTTGTTAAACCAGACTCACATATATAGGCTTGGAGGTTTTATAGGGAGAGATAATATTGGGGAGATGTTATAGGAAATATTCCTATATATTTGTATATGTTCTGTATGATTTAATTAACAAGAGAATAGATTATAGATTATTTGTGTTGAATAATTTCTCTGTGTGTTTATCTCCATTATTATATGAATGAATTAATTCAATATATGTTCATCTCTTAGAATCCCTAATAAAAGATAGGGATTGAAACATGATGTTATATCAATCATTAACTCTCTTTTTGAGAAGATGGATAGTGACAAGGTCATAAAAGATGAGTTGAAGAATAAAGTTGGATAATTGACAACTGCACTGAAGAAGTTCATTGAGCCCATAGCCCAACCAACATAATCTATTAATTAATTCCATAAAAAGGAATAACATGAAGTAGTAACAAAGATTGGAAGTATGGTAAGGGATATGAAAGACTAGGATGAGGAGCTCCATAAAGGGAAATAGACTAATTGAGCTAGAAATGGATTATTACAACACTTTGAAATATGATCAGGCATCTTTGAAGGCATACATGAGAAAATATGAGGAAGAGATTGAAATGTTAAACCTATTCTTCCTAAAATTTCAAGTTGTTGACATGATTGAAACTAACACCCTAATTATAGAAAATATTTTTAAAAATGATGCATAACATGAATAATTAGACATGGAAGATAATTTTAAAATAAGAATACTCACTGATAGTATTAATAAGAACAAGGATACCTATGTAAGGTGATAGATATGATCTATGACATTCAAAATTCTCTTAATAAATTATCATGTGAAGCAACAGATCATAAAGAATGAATCCTTTCAATACAAAAGGTTCCAGACAAGTTTAAAGGAGTGGTCAAGAGAGATCAAAACTAGACACAACATTCAACTTGAGTTCCATCCATCAAATTTATCAGGTATCATAATACTCTAGATCAGATGGGGAAAGACACTTAAGTATAAAGGGATGCATCGAGGGAACTCTCTGACATAAATATGAAATGTGAGACAAGCAACCTACATTCACTTGGTCCTGATGAAGATCATATCCTAAAGATCTTCAAAATATTCGATGCTTATATTGAGAAGATGTTGGAAAATAAGTACAAATAATATTTAGAGGTTATGTTTGTAGATTAATTCTTTCAGTCAAATACATTTTGTATCTAATATTTCTTTATTATAAAAAACATTGTAAATTTGCAGGTTGTAAATTACAACTATCATTTTGATAGATCTTTTTGAGAAAGATCCACTTGTAATTTCCAAGTATCTTTTTGGCAAGTTAAATTTTTTTAAAAATTAAACTTATAAATTGCACTTTTATTTTTGATAAAGTCTGAGTTGTATACTTGTAAAAACTTATGTTGTAAATTGCATTTCTAGTTTTGTCAAAATTTGGATGACTTAAAAAGTTTTAAAAGTCCCAACTACAAAATATAATTTACATTTTAAAATAAATAACCTAAAATATTTAAAATATTTCTATTGTTCTAGGTGTGAGTTCATTTTTGGTACCTCATTAAATGGAAAATATAATAACAATTGAACTAAAGACAAAGAAGATGTTGCATGAAGATTTAGTAGGATTTCTTTATGCCTCTTGTAGTTGTTGAAGCACTCATCAGTTGCATGTTCTTTAATCTATTTATTTAACTTACTAAAGATGTCATTCCAGATAGAATATCACACCCCTTGCATGAGTTTTTCTACATTTTCTTAGTCTTTAAATAGGTGTAGGGTGTTGATAACTATCTCTTTTTTAAGATAATATTTTATATAAATATGGGTACCATGGCGTAGCCCTTATTATTTTTTTGCTATTGGAAAAATTATTCTACATTTTGAACAATTGATCTACATGTTGTAACCTGGAGAATGATAATAGATTGAATTTTTAGCTTCCTTGTATATGTTATCTTTGTGTATGTAAGGATATTTGTCAAATTTGTCAATGATTTGATTCTTATTTCAATCATAAAATTTCATTTGTAGTATTATTTTTCCCTTTTGAAATGATTTTTTTATTAAAATAAATTATCTTGTTCCTCATACGATATATGCCCAATATTACCTTTGGTTTCATATTTGCATGAATTTATGATCCAATATACTTTAGTATATTTATTATTCTATTGTGTTCATATAAATAAATCATTAATATCCACTATAATTATTTGTTACAATCACCATTTCTAGTTTTGAAAAATTCATTTCTAAAAAATCTCTTTTCCTCACAAGTTAAACCCTAGTTTAAATTAAAGATCACTAAGAAGCATAATTTTTACATGAACTGGTAATATATCAATTATACCTAACTTAGTGAAAGGAATCCATCATTCTATATTGGTTCACCTCAATTTTCCAAGGTCACATATATTTTATGTGATCCCATCGTATCATTAGATCTCCTACAATTTACAACACATACTAAACATCATACTGCAACACAAAGATGGGTGTGAAATCTATGTGATAACAATGGGTATATCCATATAATTTTTCTAATTTTATTATTAAATTAGGGTTTTCACATCTAGTGGTGATTATAGTAATGCTTGGATATTACGTATGACATGTAAGGGAGTGTCAAAGTAGTGGAGGTGCAAGAAAACCTATGGATTTGTCTTTAATTAATTCATGCCATCCAAGACCATGTGGGTGACAATGATGGTGTTAGTATGGAGAGGAAAGATAATTTGAGTATGAGGTAGATTTGGTGATGGAGGAGGAGGTAGATGTCGATATTATTACACCATCATAGGATTTAACTTTAATATACAACCATGATGACATAGATGGAGGTAGGTGTAGGTGTTATTAGAGGATGAGATATAAGTAGAGGTACGAGAGTATGGTGATACTTTAGCACAAATTGTATAGATAAGAATAATATAGATCCTATAACACAACCTATAGATAGATGGTTTATAGATATTTATATTCATAGGGGACTACAATGTGCTCATGTGTTCCTACCTAGTTTTGTGACACTGTAGGGGCTTGTTGAATTAGATGTACTCAGTGGGTGAGTCAATGGAGAGATTTCTGGTGAGTTATTTGTGTTATAATATGTATTTAATGTTTATTATGTTATGCATAGTTAGATATATGTTTTAGATAGATGATTTTGAAAGATACATAAATATGAGATCTAATGTACATTTGGTTTGTGTTTTTCAGATGTTTTGTAGATAAGGCTAGATGGTCAATGATGGTGTAGTTAAACACATTATCATATAATAAATGATGTCTTAATAGATCATTATACTTAAGAAATGATCAATTTTTTTATACCTTTTATCCCTAATTATTTTAGTTGAGTTTGATTGGTCAGTGAGGCACTATGAGAGATACATAGATGGGAAGATAAAGTACAAGAGGCATTTACAATAGGCATGGGTGATGGGGAGATGTGTGCATTATAAAAATTATTTAAGGATAAAGTCACTTATTTAAGTACATATAAATATTTGGCACATGTACATGTCCAAGTGGCTAATTTATAAGGATAGATTGAGAGCTTGCATAACATAAAGAGTCATTTCAGTACACCATTCAGAGGGGGGCTTTCAAGGATATATGGGTAGTGTATCCTTCCCACTAGATAGCCAAGGTAAAGCACAACTATATGGTTGATTTTTTATTATGATTATATAATTTTATTGTATTGTATCAAACATTGGAGCCCCATATATATTTGTTGTTATGACTCATAGATGTTATACATGTATGGATTTATTTTTTATCACATGTTTAATATGTGATATATTCTATAAAAAAATGTATGTTATATATTTTTATAGTAATTAAGAACAAATTCATTGTTAAAAATGATACAAAATGTAAAATGTAAAAATTCACTAGAAAACAAATAAAAGTACAACATAGTAAATCGTGTTGGGTATCATGTAAAAAATGAATGAACTAAAATTTATAAAATTATATGTAAAACACATTAAATCATGTTTGGGAACATGTAAAACATAAATAAAATGAACTACAACTATAAAATGAAATGTAAAACACACTAATCATGTTGGAAAGTGTGTAAAACATAAATGATTGTAAATGTGAGGTACAAACTAAGATGCAAAATATTAGTGATAAGAGGAAAACATATGATTTGGTGTTAATCACTCATTTAAAAAAAGGTATAGTTATTTTGTGACTAAACATGGTATGAAGCTTGGAGATATTTTATGATAAAACCTTAGTCCTATCCAAGGTGTTACACTACAACTCACAAAGAGTAAACCAATCAGGGGAATTTTAGTCATGGGAAATTCTTATAGATTATTAGTCGATGTTTGTGAGGAAGCCCTAGTCTTATCTAAGGTCTAACATTGTAAATCATAAAAGTAGAACTAGAGGGGTATGATTAGCTAACAAATAATATTCATCAAGGAATATTGGGAATGTTATAATGAGAAAAGAGAGTGGAAAAAACATGACATGAGCATTTTGAAATTCTTTAGCAGTCATGAGACATACAAATAAAATAGGCAAGTGCTAATAATTTATTGGATGATAAATTGAGAAAAATTTTGTTCATTGTAGAGATTAAAATTTGTTAGAAAATAAGTGTAGTAGTAATATCACCTCAAGAAGTGACATACAGATATAAAGTAAAATGGGCATACATTCCCACAATGTGTTCCCCATTCCTTAAGACCCATTATAGATCCATTTATTTACTATAAATATTGGGTACTTACATGAGAAATTAGGTATCATAATAGATAAGTTTGAGACATCGTATCTCAGTCTAGTAGCCTACCATACCCTAATGGACCTTAGATCTATCATGAGGTAAAATTTGGAGTTTTATCTTAGAATAGAAATAATAGATGTGTTAATATATGAATAATGTCTTTTGATGTGATTTTTTTTCCTTTTTATCACTGCCTTTTATTTAGATGGTTTGGTTTTGAAAATTTTAACAGATTTTTATATTCTTCCTCCATATAGATTCAAAATAACTGAACATGAGTGATAAAAGTGACAAACATATATAAGCTTTAGGATTTGGTTATCGATTGAAAAATACCTAGAGATTTTGTTATATTTATAAATAATTAGACTTGCACATAAACAAGTATGTGATCTTAAGAATAATTATATACATACTTAAGGGAAAATTGAAAATCATATAGATTTTTGTATGTAGTGATACAATGAGAAATATGCTTGTCAGATAATCATAGGGAAAAGATGATATATTAAAAGGTGTGGGATAAAAAACATGTTACAATAATAACTAACTAATTCAAATAAACAAAGTAACCAAAAATAAAGCATATCAAGTAAAAATAGGGAAAAAGTAAATCAAAATGAAAATTAATCCATGAAACATTTTCAAGTGATAAATCAAATCCAAATCATATGAAATTGTAATAAATAATGTGATTAAACACCATGACATGTTCACAAGTACTAATAAATTTCATGGAAAACATCATCCATAACATCTAATACATCCTTGTGTAACTATAACTAAATTTAATCAATGTCCCATCAATCTTTAAAAATAGGCATGAAAATACTTCTTGATGCATTGTCTCTACTAAGAAAGTGGGTATGATAGAAGAATAATGATGATTATGGGGTAATTATAAAAAGGGACAATCAATGTAAGGAAATTATTTCAATATATGATTAATATCCTCATACATGTGAGGAAATTTGGGTTATAGAGAAGGTTAGGATTTTATTGTGAACATCCTAGAGTATACGAATGAACTGATGAAGGCCTAGTCAATGGTGAATTATGAAAGTTTTTTTGTATCGCTTGAAATATATTTGTATGATGTGTGGTATAATTATTTAAAAAAAAATAAACGTCCCCATATTTATGGATGTATTTTATAATTATCCTAGGAGGAGGTATGTTTTTATCTATATACTATGCCTTCTCTAGATGAAGAATATCAATGTACTACCGAAGTTGTCAAAAATGAGTAGAAGAATGTGTACACATTCCATGGAAGAAATAAGTACATCTAAGAGTAGACTATGAAGGTTAGCTATATGTAGTATAATTTTATATTTAGGCTTATTGTTGTTAATGTGCACTAAAATATTTGGCCTAATGACTGATAACTTTATGGTACTCATAAAATGGCTCATTTGTCTATCATTTTGGTAAAGGATCAATCTTATACAAAGGTATTATAAAATAATTAATAGGAGGAAAACTTGGAATAGGATTAGAACTAGGTTGGAACACTTCAAGAGATGAGATCAAAGCAGGTCTATGTAGTGTATCCAACATCTCTCAAGGATTTAAGCTACAAAGATCTAAGAATCTAGTAAACTAGTAAGGTCATGTCATAATATGGTCAAGAAACATACTCTAAATGGGATCAATAGTGATTATAGGATAATTCATTTTACTAATACTAGGTACTATATAAGGAGAAAGAAGTACTTGAATATAACTAAAAGATTGTTGTAAATAACAACAATATCTAAGTATTTATTCATTTTTAACTTGACAAAAGCTAACTAAAATGATATCATATAAATAATATGCATCATCATAGTCAAGAGTGTGAATATCAATTCTACATGCATCAATTATTTTATCAATCAAAGAGGAATGATGAATGAATTGATTTTTTTTGGAGTGATAGGAATTTAATCTAATGTTTTTTTATGAGACTGAGGTCATATATAAGGATCTACTTGATCATTTATGTGAGGAGAGAAATCATATATTTTTATTTTAAAACTAATCTCATCAATTTCATCATCATTATATTTTGATGGATTAGGTGGTATGTTACCTATTAATTTATAGTGACCATAAAAACCTATTGTAGCATTGATGGGTATTTAAATAATTATGACTCACAAAAAGGAATGATAGGGAAAATGTTTGAGGTTAGGTATTTAAAAAAATATCATTCTTGGAATTATTAAAAAATCCAAGGATTTGTATCTATTTGAATATTATATATAACACCATTATGAGTAAATTTAACACACTGACATGCTAACAAGCCCACCACTCTCATCACTATGTCCAAGGTCAACCAAGTAAGATGTTATGTGATAGTGGTAAGTTAAATACCATGACTTTGATACACACCAAAATAGGGGGAATAAAATAATATTTTAAAGGAGGAATTTGTCTTATATCATATCCTTAACATATAGTCTAAGTAGATTTGAGATCACATTTAGAATATCTAAGTGTTTTAACAAATTGTAGGGAAGCCACACAAGTGATTGAAACTTCATCAATTAAAACAATTTTTACTTGGATATCTCCTATTTGGATTCTAATTAAAAATGGAAGATCATCCGAACAAAGCAATATCTCAACAAGAATCATTGAAGTGATAGGGAATTTGAGTGAAAGAGAAGTATATACCATTTAGTCAATGTGGATAGACATTTATTCACATTATTGAATAATGATATCTACAAACCTAGATAAAGTAGTTTATTTCCCCATTGGTGGGGGATGAGGGATGTTAATTTAAAATAAAAGTTGCATTAGACAATTATGATTATGAGGAAAAGTAATTATAAGTTATAGGAAAGGGATTTGTATTGAATATGTGAATGTTCGGTTATAGGATCTCATTCATCATATCCCATTATAGCTTTATCAATAAAGGTGAATTGTGTGGAAGAAAATCCTTTGAGGTTGTAGTATAAGTGCATTTAAAGTGATGATGGTAATATTCATTCATTTGGGATTTAGTTAATATGAGTTAACCAATTGTATCTAATTGTGTTGAATTATATCACATTTTTAAAATCATTTTTATGTCTTTTGAATTAGAGGAAGAAGTACCAATCATATAATATTTTAGGATTTTTGAGTGAGTTATCTTAATTAAAGGAGAAGTATAACTTTTATCGATAGTATGTGAGTTATTATCTAATTATATCATTGGATTTGACACTTGTCACTTTGTTTAATTTATCATAATTGGTTTTGTGTTCCCTAATTATATGATATGAGATGGGTAATAATCTTGAACAATACAAAATGTTGGGAAATTATTATAGTTAAAAGCTGGGCAAGGATTGATATAGAAAACTACTCTCATCATATTATTAATATTAAAAGCATTTTCATCATCCATGTTAACATTTGTATCCATATAACTTTTGACATCATTGTTAGTTGGCATTTAGGGAATATTATCTTGATGATAGGAGGGGATTGTTGTAAATAGATAAATGAACATTTGAGTTATTAAGGGCTTCATTTTTAGTTTTGGTTTCATGACCCTTAGCTGTCATTTCATAAGCTTGTTTTCATTTATGTATGAGTGATTCATGATAAAAATTATGGATAATAAGATATTCCATATGTTTCTTAATTTGTGACACATTTCATGAGAATGGCCCCAACTTCCATGATACCAATATAATTTGTGTGGATCATACTAGCATTTAGTAGGGCAAATATGATCAAGATATTAAGGTAAAGGTTAAGGAAGATGATTTTGAAACTTTTATAAGGAAAGTGGTTTATGGATAAATATATTATTTACTTGAGAAAATTTAGAACTAGGATGAAGATTATTGGAAATTGATAATGTAAGAATAGGCTCTATGGGATTACTTAGAGAAATGGATTGAATTTTATGTATGGAATCATAGGTTTTCATAACACCATCATTGGCCATATGTCTATTTTTAGATTTAATTAGAATTTGAGTTCTTGTGGTAGGGTATGAATCCTCAAATTGTCATAAGAAAGTCTTGATGTTTATTTGGGTTGAGGGCTTCTAGTAAATATTTTAGATAAATATTCCTCACATGATATTATAATTTCAAATTAAGAGTGTTAGTAAATAAGTGAAAAAATGACATTTAACATGTTATATTTAGATTTTTTAGACAAGGGTTTCCATTTTTTGATTAATACTTGGGCTATTTCAAATTCAAATTGTTTACAATTGATAAAATGAGCTAGGATATTTTAGGAAGATTATTAATTTCAAATTATTGAACCAATACATTGACTAAGACCTCTAAGCTAGAGACATAATGAGTTTTGAGTTGATTATACCAATCAATAACATCACTTGAATATATTTTTGATAAAATATTTATGGTGGTAAAAGTATTGAGTTTAAACCAATCTTTGAAAAAGTTTCTAAAAGCTTTCAAATGTAAGGCTAGATCAGTGGATCCATTATAGGTGATAGTAGAAACTATGCCACGAATGTTAATGTTTACAATCTCAAGAACTATAGGTTCATTTTGTAAATTTTAAATAGCCATGATATTAGTAGAGGTTATGATATAAGGTTACCATGTGAATCTCTGAGGGTGGGGTGGGGGGAATTAAGAGTTTTCACCCCTTATTATGTAGGTTTAGGATGATTTTGTAAATGTATTAATTGATTTGGAATTTTCATCATTTGATTAGCACTATTAGTTTGAAAGGTAGAAATTATATTTAGAGTTTTTAATAATAATTCATTATCATTTATGGTATTTTGACTATTGGAAGCAACATGGGATGCATTAGTAATATGTGAGGCATTTATATTTTGAGATGCACTAGTAGTTGTATGAATTTGATTATTAGTGTGAGTATTTTTAGGAGACCCATTAAAGGTCATGCCTACCATGTCTATAGTAATGGTTGGCATGAAGGTTGAAGAAGGTATGTAATATGATGTCATGATAGTATAGGAAGGCATAAGAGAGGATAAAGGTGTGATGAAAATCATAGAATGACTTCCCTCAAATCCTATATTAAATCTATGTGAAGGTCAATACGGTTATTTTATGTGAGATCCCATGATGAGGTTATAAATCATTTTGGTACCCTTACCCTGATGTTTAGGGTTTTCGTTTATGGAGAGGATAATTTTAACCATATACCCATGACAACTTTCATCCTCTACCATAGGGATGAATAGAGGATTAAGAGTTGTATAATGAGGAGAAGTTCCATAATTAGTGGTTTTAGTAGTAACATGGATATTTCGAAGATCATGATTATCTACCACATGATATGGTATATTCATATTAGAGGATTTATGAGGATTATAAAGACTCATCATGTTTATTTAGTTGTGTAGTGTAGCTTCATCAAAAAAATGTTGCATTCTAAACAAATTAATTGGACACTTTATGGAGAATTGAAAGTCTTAAGTTTGAAAATAAATATGATCCATTTGATTGATCTAGTTATACTAAAATGATTGTAGAAAAATATATAAAATAGAAAAAATCAAGTTGTTCAATCTAGTTGAAAAATTAAGAAAAATAAATAGTTTGTAAACTGACTAGATCAAGATGGTTGATCTATTTGGAAGTACAAAAAAATAGAGTAGTCTATAAACTAAATAGATCACATTATTAAGTCTATTTAGAAAAAAACCACAATATATTAGTCTATATAATAACTAAATCGATCTAGTAGACCTAGCTAGAAAGATAGGAAAATGGAACAGACTATCGAATCAAGTTGGTCAATCTAGTTCTATAGTTTGTAAAAAAATTAGAATTTTATTAAGAAAGAAAAATTAGTTTTTAATATATAAATTAAGTTTAAACATAGGAAACTAAATCTAATTGGTCAATCTAGTTAAAACACACAACATCAAACTTATATGAACACTAGCTAATATAGTGTGTAATATAACATGAAACGACAAACAACAAACAACAAACAACAAACAATAAACTATTGTTTTTATAATGACTAATGCTAACTAATTATTTAAAAATAATATCAATATATTGTACTAAGGTTTGTGTTTGATTATGTATGCTTATAAATATACTAGCTTGTCCATTGGATAATGATGTCCCAATGTTTCAGAGCACTATCTATGGAGGAAGTGACATTCCCTTATCCCATAAATCCTAGTTTCAAGGGTAAGCTATAAGTAACTTATTAGCATTAATCACTAAATTATGTACCATTTAATCAAATGGATTGTTATATTTTGAAGTTTCAATACAAATATAAATCTTAGGCATTTCTAAAATATTGTGAGGCACATGAAAAATGCATATCATGTTTAGCTATGTACTATGGATATGAGTATTAGAAAAATATTGTCACACTATAATATCTTTAAGTGATAGACAAGGATCATAAACATAATATCGTGTATCATTTCATGACAATAATTAAGTCATTTTAAAATTACCATTACATAGTTTATAATTAATACCAAACAAGATGGAAATAAAGGTGAAATTCAATTTGTCAAAAACTAAGTTGTATTTTTTTTTGAAAGTAAATAAACAAGCAACCAAATTAAAAATATTAAAAGAAATTGTAATTATTATGAAATATAGGTTAATTTCATTTACTTGTTCTATAAAATAAAAAATACTAAATAAGAACAAATAAGTCAATCTTTTTGAGAAAATTATATAAAATAGAATCAAACTAGTCAACTCAATATGTTGCAAAACAAACCTAGCTCAAACATGTTGATCTGGTTGACTATGTGAGTATAGTTTTATAGAATTGGAAAAATAAGGAAAAATAATACATAATTTGAATTTTAAATAAAAATTAAGAAAATAAATTTCATTAAAATTTTAAAAAATGGAAATACTAAGTTGTTAATAATGAACATGGAAGATAAAACAAGATTAACTAGGTCGATTTAGTTGTTTTTCAAAGAATATTGAATTTCCATTCAACTAGGTCTTCCAAGTGAGTTTTTGATCTTGTAAAGGAAAAAAAATAGTGTTATTAAACAAAATAGATTTGATTGATCTATTGTAATTAGACTGATATAATAAAATATATGAATGAAACTTGATTGATTAGATCAGTTTTGTTATCTAAAACTGAAATATGGAAATGAAAAAAGTTAAATAGGTAAATTTGGATTGGGAAAGAAGGAAATAAAAATGACTGGATTCATTAGTTTCACCTATTTTACTAATACAAAAAACCCTGTGCATATATAATAAAATAGGATTGATAGGTTCAATCTAGTTGAACACATGCACATAAAAGATAAAACATGATCAACATGATCAATCTATTTAAAAATCTGCATAGATAATATAAAACATGATCGATATGATCAATCTAGTTTTAAAAGTACATGTAGAATATAAATTGGATTGAAAGGCTTGATTTATTTGACCATAATTAAAAAATTAAAAATTGTAAGCATTAGATTCATGTTGGGTTCACCATAATGTATGCAACAAGTTCAGATGGATCTATAACTTTTCATACTTAGATAAATCAAATCTTGGAGAAGTTAATATTACCAAAACAACTCATTACATAGATAATTGTATTGATACATGACCAATTTATATCCACTAATCCTAATGAATGAATATCTTACTACACTATACCAAAAGAGAGGGTTATAAAACCTCTAGGCAAATGGCTACAATACATAAAATAAATATAATATATTACTCATTAAAAATTGTTGCACAAAAGGGGTATAACTAAAAAAAATATATAAAATAAATGAAAAGATAACTCTAATCAAGTCAATTTAGAGGTAAACTAAGCAAGGAGTGAAACATTCATCCTATTACCTTGTACAATATCTATCTATCAAATGAAAGATTAAAAGCTAGGAATAGTTACCTTGAATGAACCTATCATGCCTTAATCTTTGCCTTGGATAATGATTATTTCTAATAGTTTGTTACAAATTTGTAAGGATCACACTATAAAAATCATATCTAGGCTAAAAAATTCCTACTTTGCATCCAAAGCATTCCCACAAGATAATATTCTTTCCTTCTAAGGAAAAAACCTAAGCAATGACTCCTCAAGTGTAAATAGTATAATTATGAGCTATAATAATGTGAAAATAAATGTTCCTCTCTATTGGATTGAAGTGAATGGGTTAGTTATATCCAAGGATTGATCCTACACCCATGTAGGATTTTAGTTGACAAAATTGATCAGATCAATCTTATTAGGCTATAAATATAATCATTAGGTCTTGAACTGGGTTGACATAGTTTCATAATGTGAACTTAATCCTTAATAAGATCAACTTGAAAGACATAGTAGAAAAATTAATAATAATGGTGTTTGAGCCCCTTTGGGGCTATTTTTTAAGGTGAATTTCTTATAGAGTGGATAAATGGGTTTTAATTACTTAGGGAGTTGTGTAATAGTAACTTGTAGTGGTTCTAGGTAATGGTATAGGGACCAACAATCCTACAAAGCACCAAAGGTATACCCACCCCTTTCCTAGTTCACCCTTTAAGGAATGCACTTAAAGATATTGAAACTCAATATGTTCTTATAAGAGAGAAAATATTAGTAAATTATAAAGTTTTAAATAATTATGTGTATACATATGCCACAATTGAATCTCATCATGTGTCACACAGTAGGAACATGGGATGTTACGTCAAGAAATAAAATATCAACACATAATACTAAATTTAAATAATTTTAAAAAGTGAAAAAAATAAATGTAAGCAAATAATTGAAAAATAATTACCATCACTTATCTTATTGATTTTGGAATGGAGGTTATATTAGAAGCAAGTCGAAGAAGTGTCTAATGTATGAAACATTCGGAAGACCTAAAAAATAAGCCAAAATTTCATTTTTTATGAAAATATGGGGTAAATATATCAAAAAAATATACATTTTTAGGATTTGATGACTTTTTGTGGTGTGTAAAAAGATCTTGTGGAACCATAGTTATGAGAAAAATATAGTTTTTTTTGGTAAATAATTGCTAGGTAGTGTAAATTTTAGTGGTGAATATTCATTAATTCATTAATATTTGATTGTTTTGAATATGTTTTTGGTGATTTTAGAGAGCTAGTACATAGGATCATGTCACCTAAAATTATGAATGTAATTTACTTTATCGATTAGCTTGCCAAATGTTTACAATAATTTTGTAGGTAACCATCATATTTTCCTTACATATAGTAAATATGATTCAATGGGTCACCATGAAATTATCATTATTTGATACCAATTGAATCTATAAAATGGAACACACATATAGCTAATTAATGATATCAAATAGGGAAATGTTTGAAAAAGGTAACTTCTTAGCTACACCATATTAGCTACTATAGACAAACTGCATCATATTTACTACACCATAAATGAAACTAATTGATATTTAAAGTAATAATTTACGTTATGAAAATGATCAATTTTGATTTTTGACTGGTTACATCATGCATCCCACTAACCATTGATGTTAAATGGTTACATAATGTAAGTGGTTGGAAATAATGGTCCATCAGCTACATGATGTAAGTGGTTAACAATCAAAACTGACTAGTTACATGATTTAATAAGATAATAATAAAAATTAGTTGGATACATAACACAACTAGTCAATTATATGAAAAAGGGATTTTCCTTGTGTCATTCACCTCTCCTCCCATTGGATTCACCAACACACCTAAAAATTCACCATGACTATGAAAAATATATATATATATATATATATATATATATATATGAAATCTAATGGGATTTCCCATAAGGTTTCTTAAAATTTACCCTATTGTTAGGTAGATAATTTGTACATTTAAAATATATAATAGAATTTTAACTATTCATTTGTAAATTTATTATTTTAAGAAACTAGATCTCTATGTGACCTAGAGGAGTGATGAGAGAGAAGATGGCATGGATGTAAGGATCAAAAGGAGGATGATGCATTAGGACTAATATGATCATGAACTAGGTATGGAATGCATTGAATTCAAAAAAATCATTATTTTTAATTATAAATGGAGTAGATTTCTAAATTTAGGCATCATGGAAAATCTGTGTAATAGAATTTGCCTAATTTTTTTAGGTATAATAAAACTAAAAATGAACATGGGTAAGGGTCGAAAGAGAGGTTTTGCATTCTATACTACCACAAAAATAAATGGGATCAAGAAATCTAGTGTAGTATTAAATTTATAGGTTGATGTGAGTGGTCAATTTTATAGTATCAGGTTGATCTAGTTAGATATTAAATGGCTAATTTTATGTATGTGGGCTGATCTAGTGTAATAGTGTATAGGTGGCCAAATGTGTCTATGATAGATAGTTTAGTAAGTTTGTTAGGTGACTAATTAGATTGTAGGAAATGGCTGATTATGTTGTTTTAGTGGCCAATTTTGTATGAAGTGGAAAAAGTAGTAGGGTTAATTGGCTGATAGGGTATAAAGTGGCCAATGTAATTACATTAATTGGATGACTTTGTATAATATGGTTGATGCAGTTACATTAGTTGGTCAACCTCATATAAGGTTGGTGATATAATTACATTTTGATAGTGGATAACATAGTTATATGCATGGCTTATGTAGTAGAAAATATATTCTTAGTCATCATAGTTAGTTATGTGGCCGACATAATATAAAATGTTTTAGAATAAGATGGTATATTTTGATAAATTAGTTAAGTTTTAGATTGAGGTAAAAGCAGGGTTTAAAGGGGCCCTGAAACCTTGTTACAATGAAAGAAAGAAAGATCGTCCAAGACCACAGGCAAAGCCTAAAACCTACTACAAGGAAGTAGCAAAAATAGGTTTCTAATGGACCTGAAACCACCAGAAAGACTTTCGATCAAAACCCAGATTTAACAGAGATCTGGTTTCACCAAAGGCAAAGGATTACAAAAAGAAAACAAAGAACAGGACCAGTTACTAAACCAACAAGAAGAACCAGATTATTCATCCAATTCCAAAATCATTTTCATAGTTTCTTTTCCTTTCATAACAGTATCCTGAGCAGTGGTTTCCGCCAGCATAGCTCCTTTTTGTGTAACCTTCTTTCTAGAACTTTGTCTCATCCTTTTGTTGGGTCCTTCCAGGGCTTTGGTCTCCTCATTGGATCTTTTACCTATATTGACAGCAGCAGCACAAATATTGGACGTAACTTCCTCCATTTTCGTTCTGTTGTCCTTAATAAGTTCCCAGAGGTTATTTTCATAGGCTTTGAGCTTGACTGGGATCTCCCTTATCTGATTTTCCATATTGTTTATTTTGTTCCATACAGCTTTCAGGGTATCTTCCATAGTTTCCACTTTCCTCTTGAGATCCATAATCTCCCTACACGTCCAAGAATCAAATTGGGGTGATGCCTCTGCTTTACAATTAACCCAAGTCATAGGTGTGTGTGTTTCATCATTCTATTTTTTCCCTCTCCATTCCTCATAATTTTTATTGGGACTGTTCTTGGCTTCTTCAAAGATATCCTCTTGACTCTTTTGTTCCCACTCTTTAATTCTAGTTTGAATTTCCATATCCATATCTTGATTATCATCCTGACCTAAAGTTTCCTTTTCGTTCTTTGAAGTTGGGTCCTCAATAGGGTCATCCTGGACAAATTCATCCTCTGACACTTTCTGGTTTTCCTCCATATCTACAGTTCTATTTGTAGAATCCTCCTCTATGTTGACATCATCTTTTCCATTCTTCTCAGAACATTCTTCATCTTCATTAGAGTTTGTATCCCAACTTTCAGTTCCTTCTTCTTCCTCCAAGTTTTCCTCCCTAGGTTTTTCAATTCTCTCCTATTCTGTATCTTCTTCTACATTGTACTTTTTAGCACTAGGGAGCTTGATTTTGCCTTTCCCATTTACACTTTCACTCTTTCTATTCCCTGACACCTTATTTTTCCCTTGTTTGGGGTGCTTTACCATTGCACTATTCTTGCAGTAGCCTTCGATAAGCAGAATAAGGCCTTCATGTAGGATAGGGCGCATTTCCTTTTTCCTATGAGCATATAAACTTTGGACCAAGGAGAAGCGAAGATAAAAGGGAAAAGCCAAACTAACCTTGTGCCTAAAATGGTTAAGGAAGACAAAATGGAACTTTTGCACACGCTTACTTCTTCCATCTAGGATGAAGTACTCCCTTATGTAGCTTAAGACATCCCTCCATATCCCTTTAATCTAGTCCAATTCATAGAAATCCCCATTCTTGACTAGCTTCTGCTCTTCCTCATCCATTTTGGGGAACTTACAAAAGGCCTCATTTGAAATGCTTGTCTGCTTATAAAATTTGAGTCCATTCGTAGGCAGCCTTGTAACCTCAGCTATAAAATCCTCTGTTAAGTTCACTGTGATACCATGCAGGGTGACCCTTTCATCAAACCAATTTTTGAAAAAAGCCATAGTGATATGTGGCTTTGATCCATGGAGTCTTTCCATGTAGCTCACAACTTTTCCTTTCTATAGAATTCTCTAGACTTCTTATTTCTCTCTCCATTCATCACAGCTCTTGGGTTCCTATTTTCGGGGTTCTCCCTTCCTTTCGCATGCCATACTTGTTTTCTTTGAATCCCAATTGCTATGGTCTTTAAACTGAACCCACCTGCTACCAAATTGATTGGAAAGTTGGCTTTGTTTGTGCTTTTTTAGGATCCGCTTCTCACTCTTGAGGGCCTTCCTCTTTAATGATTGTTTTCCTTTCCCTGCGCTGCCACTCCTCCTACTCATTATATTTTTATTACACTCCAATCTTTCCTTCCTTTACATGGGTTACATCATGAAGAATGAGTGCCCTCAAATCCACGTTCTTTTCTAATGTTTCATGCCACCTCATTGTTTGACCTTCCTAGACTGCACAATTAGCTAGCCAATCTGCAACACCATTGGCTTCACGAAAGGTGTGGGTTATAATCACTTCTTCAAATTTTTTAATAATGTTTTCATCTCCATTACCTTATCCTCTATGGTCCAAGACACAGTATTTCTATTATTAAGAATATTTATAATATTCAAAGAGTCCCCTTCAATCCATAATTTGGGATATCCTGAGTCTACAGCTAATTTGAGGGTCTGAAGGGCAGCTGTAGATTCGGCAATGTGGCAATTCGATTTACCAATGGGGATTGCAACAGCATCAATTACCATTCCCATATGGTTTCTCAAGACTCCACCACAACCTACATTCCTCAGGTTCCCTTTGGTAGCACCATCAAAGTTTCCTTTAATCCATCCTTGAGGGGGAACATTCCATGTAACTCCTGATCTGGGATTATCAGGTTTACCAATAAGATTATCCATCCTCAAGGGATTATCCACTTGGAGGGTAGAGCTTGGATTCTTTTTTAATAAAAAATTCTCCTTTAAAGCTCTAATGATGTTCTATCCTACCACCCATCCAAGAAGTTCTTTATTTCTAAAGATTTAGTTATTTCCTTCCTTTCATATTCCCCACCTAATATGGCGAAGAGTAATTTTCCATAAAAAAAGGACTTCAGGATTCTTTAAAGGGTAGTACCAGCTTTTGAGAGATAATTCCACATTTTTGTGGTGAATCCATGTAATGCCCCATAAATTGAGAATCTCCTCCCAAACAAGCTGAGTGAAGGAACAATTCACGAATAGATGATCTCTATCTTCAAGGTCTTTTTTACAAAGAATACACCTATTTACAATATTAATTCCGCATTTTTGTAAATTATCTAGAGTCAATATTTTGTTTTGGAGAAGGGTCCAAAAAAATAATTTGATTTTAAGGATGAGCCCCTTGATCCAGGCTCTCATCCATAATGGTTTGCTACCATTTCCCTTAGAGGTGAAAATGGAAGAAACTTTAAACTGTCCACTTGGCTCATTGTGCCAAACAATTTTATCTTCTTGGTTAGGATATAGAGATATAGCATTTAGGGATAATTGAATATCCTTGAGATCTTGATCATAGTCAGTGAGGTTTACCCAAGAGTTGTTCTGCCAATATTGATTAACCGTTATTCCCACTCTTTGCTTGCATCTATCTATCACATCTTTATCTTGGATTTCTTCCTATAACGGTTTTCCTCTTAACCAAATATCTTCCCATAACTTCACCTTTTTACCATTGCCAACTTTCCATGAACTTCCTTCTTCTAAAACATGTTTTGTTCCCTGGACTGCCCCCCATATGGCAGAAGGATGAGAAATGTCCAGTGTAGTAAAGAATTTAGGGAGTGACTTTGCCTTAAATAAGTACTTATGCTTCCATATTTTACTCCATTCTTTATTTTCTTGATAAACCCTCCACCCCTATTTAGCTAAGAGGGCTATGTTCATACTTCTAATTTTCCTTATACCAAGTCCACCATCCCTGACAAGTTTTCAAATGTTATCCCATGCTATAAGAGGCATTCTCCTTTTCTCCTCAGTACCTGACCAAAGAAAGTTTCTCTGGATTTTTTCTATAGCTTCAGCAAATTTAGTGGGGATTTTGAAAAGACTCAAAGCATACATAGGTATGCTTTGAAGACTTGATTTGAGGAGTGTGAGCTTTCCACCTTGGCTTAGAAGACTGCCTTTCCATCCCGCCAATTTCTTACTAAATTTGTTAATAAGTCCTTCCCAAAAAGCTTCAGGGGCTTTCGACCCTAAAGGGAGACCAAGGTAAGTGGAAGGAAAAGAACCTATGGAGCATTATAGGATTCTTGCTATTTTGTTTTATCTATAAATTGGGGTATTGGTAAAGAATACTGCGCTTTTATTCCAGTTAATCAGCTGTCTAGAGGCAGAGGAATACAGATTTATAGCTTCCTTTAGAATTATAGCTTCTATGACTTCAGACTATCCCATGAAAATAGTATCGTCCAAAAATTGACCATGGGAACATATTAAAGGATGTGAAGAGGGTTTCAAACCTTTAAATAATCCTCTATGAACTAAGTCCCCAAGGTATCGCCCTAAACTATCGGCCATGATAATAAACAGAATAGGGGAGATAGGATCCCCCTGTCTTAATCCCCTAGACGGATTGAAAAAATGAGACAAACTCTCATTTACCAACATAGCTATAGAAGTAGTAGATATCAGCTGCTTGATTATATCAACCACTCTTTGTTCAAAGCCAAAGGTAATAAGGCTATTTGAAAGGAATAGCCAATCCACCCTATTGTATGCTTTAGCTATATCCACTTTCATTAGGAACCCCTCTGTGTTAGAGCTGAACAGTGAATGAATATTCTCATGCGCCATTATAACTAAGTTGAGGATTTGTTTGCCTGGAATGAATCCATTTTGCTGATCAGCTATTAATGAAGGGATCACTTGAATTAGTCTGGTCATTAGAACTTTGGAAATTATCTTATAGAAAGAGTTGCACAAACTAATCGGTCTGAACTGATCAGGGCATTCCACTCCAGCCTTCTTCGGAATAAGGCACAGAAAAGTGGCATTAACTTCCTTCAGCATCTATTTTGCTCCAAAGAACTCCTTCAACACATTTCTAACATCCTTACCTATAAGTTTCCAGAGCTTTTGAAAAAAAAACATGGGGAAACCATCTGGTTTAGGTGCTTTTTCTCCTCCTAAAGATCTAACAGCTTTGAAGATTTCCTCCTCCTTAGGAATAGAACATAACATATTATTCTGTTCCTTCGAGATCAATGGAGGAATCACTCGTAGGATATCAGCCTAGCTTTTCAAGTTAATGTTTCTATCAGCCTTCATCAGGGAAGAGAAAAATGAGATCATTTCCTCCTTTATTTCCTTTTCCTCTGTTATCTTCTGATCTCCTTTTTTCAAATGATGAATATGTGTTTTCGCTCTATGTTTCAAAGTGGAGAGATGGAAAAACTTAGTATTTTTATCTCCTTCTTTCAACCATTGCACCCTTGATCTTTGTCTCCAAAAGGTTTCCTCCTTAGTTATAATGTCTTGATATTGTACCAATTGTTCACTTTCTTCTCTATGGGATTCTGAGGTATATCCATTTTGCTGGATTTTTTCCTGAATTCTATTGATATTCTCCTTGATGGTCTTCTTTTTCTCAAAAATATTTCCAAAATAGTCCTTATTCCATTTCTTAACTTCCTTTTTAACATTTTTAAGTTTGGAGGCAACTCTGAAGAGAGTTGTTCCCTCAATAGGAATATTCCACCACTCCTTTATTTTGATTTCGAATTGTGGATGCTGCAACCACATCTTTTCAAATCTGTACGGATGATTCTTTTTTTGAGTCAATTTGACCGCTGTGAGTATAAGAGGGAAATGATCCGAGCCTATTCTGTGGCATGCTTCCGGCTTACAAGTATAGTCTTTTATCTAGTCTGGGGAAATGAGAGCCCTATCAAGCTTGGCCTGTATACATTCCTTGTCCAGTCTCTTATTGCTCCAAGTATACTAAATTCCTTGCAGCTCCACATCCATTAAACCTTCTTTACTTATAAACTCCATGAGATCAAATCTCCCTTCCATTTGAATAGTGTTACCACCCATTTTCTCATAATCATAGAGAGGAACATTGAAGTCTCCCATTATAATCCATCACCCACAGTAATCTTTGCTTCTGAGTTTTGAGAGAGTTTCCCATACCTTTTTCCTTTTGTTCTTGGCATTGGGAGCATAGATATTTACAACATACCATCTTTCCTTTTGGTCAACCCTAGTTAAATTGACAGCCAAAATTTTTTTACTTTCCATCAAAATAGAACCAGCATATTGATTTTTTTTTCATAATATCACGGTTCCTCCTGAGGCACCTTCAAAGCTACTAGCCTTAATGGTGTAATATTTAAAGTCTTTGATCTGTTCTACTTTCTCTTTACTCATTTTAGTTTCTTGAAGTAGAAGGAGGTCTGGCTTTTGCTCTCTGACAAAATTCCTAACTAAATCTACTTTATAAATGCTATTTAGCCCCCTAATATTCCAACTAAGAATCCTCATTTATTTTTATTGATTTGGAGACATTACTGCAGAGTTGTCTGCTTTCCATCTGCTATATTGTGCTTACTTTCCAATTCTCTATTCTTCTTTGCAAATTTTTTCCCAGGTTTATCTGAAGATCTTACATCCGGTTTAAATTTGGCTTGCTTTTCAGATCCTTTTCCTTCTTTACTCCTTAGAGGACTATTTACTTTCGCAGCGCCATTTCTTGTCATAATGTGATTAGTATTGTTCTTTTTCTCTCCTTTAATCTTTTGGTTTTTAGAATTTTTTCCAACCTCTTTCATTTCTTCTACCTTTAGGGCCTCTTTCACTGGAGTGTTATTTTCAACTGTTGATACCTCCTACTTTTCCCCTATCTAAAATTCACACAAATCTCCCTCTCCTTCTTCTATATTGTTTCCCCCTTCAGGTAATACTTCTCCTTCCTCTAATTCTTCATTATCCTTTAACTTAGAAACTTGATTTTCTATACTTTGGGTGTTCTAGTTTAGGAAATTAGTTAAGTTATATTTAAATGCATGTGTTATTATTTTTTGTAATGTAACTTAATGATGATTTGATATAGATAAATGATATGTGCTTTGTTGTTTGATATTTTGCAGAGATGATGAAGTCTCTGATAATTGGTGGATGTAGTTTGATTACCATATTTTTTAGATAGGTTGACAACAAATGATTGAGCAAATTTTATGACATTTAGATTTGGAGGCATTATTAAGATGTAGTATATTCCATCGAGTGTTTAATGAGTATCTATGTTCTTAACGACATGGGAATGACTAACCAACACTTTTATGTGGGTGGTGGATGGGGATAATATTGAGGTGGGTATCACCTTGGAAGATGTCCACATAATATTAGGACTTATTATTATAGGGATACCCATTATTTGTGGTACCCCTTATACTAATGTTGAGAAAGGAGCCTTAAGCTTATAGGAAACTAGTTTAGAGAGATATTTTATTGGTCTATAAGTTCACTTGTTTGATGTTATGTGTCACCCATTGTAGATATCTAAAAGGCCATATTAGCCTTGTGATAACTCATATGCTATGGCAAAAGTTATAGGGGAAGGTTTCACTTTGTGTGGTTGTTTTGTGTGATTTGATATATATGGTATGTTGTATGATATAGGATTAATGATCTTGGTGTAGTTAATGCATGATATGTACAATATCCTATCATGAGGGTTGATGACTATGTTCCCTATGATGTTTTCTAATAGTTGGAATTTTGAGAGGTTTCCTATGTATCATCTTGTGAGGTTACCCCATACGATAGATGATAGTTTACCTCATTTTATAAACTAAAGACACAACCATGTATTATGAGTTATACTACATGCCTTATCATTGTAGATAATTACTTGAGGAGAATTTTTTTGGTAACCTTATCTGGGTATTTCAATAGTTTGACCATCTTGGCCGAGTGTTTTTGAGGAACTAGGTTGTGTGCATATTACAATTCATTATATGTTCCTATGATTCATCCATGTTGATCGAGACCTTGGGTTTAAAAATTATGGTGGTAACAAGGAGAAGTGAGATCAATTGAGCAAGAGGTGGAGGTGGAGATGGAGGAGGGGTTGCATGTGGATATTATCGCATAACCATAGATTTGCATTTACTTCTATGACCAACACAATGATAACACAGATAAAGGTAGGTATAGGTTTAGGTATGTATATCTATTATCATAACTTATAGGGGTACCAAAACATGGAGATACTATATCATAACCTATAGAAAAATAGTCTATATAGAGGTGGATTTATAGGGGACTATGACATGCACATGTGTTCCATCCTAGTTTTGTGACATCATAATGGAATGATGCATTAGAGGTACTCAATGAGTGAGTTGATGGAGAGACTATTGGTGAGTGATTTGTGTTTTTATGTGTATTTGAATTTCATTTTGTTATTAATAGGTAGATATATTTATTAGATATATGATTTTAAGAGATACATATATGTGAGATCTAATGTATATTTTATTTGTGTGTTGTAAATGTTACTATAAATAAGGATAGATGGTCAACCATGGTGTAGGAAACACATCATGATATACTATATTATGTGTTACAAGATCATTATACTTTAGATATGATTTATTATTTTATACCTTCTTCCTTGAATTATTCTAATTGGTTTTGATTTGTCAATGCGAGATCATGAGAGTAGTGAAGATAGGGAGATATAGTAAAAGAGGCATTGTCACTAAGATTAGGTGATGGGGAGATGCAAGCATGGCATAAATTAGTTAAATATCAAATTGCTTATTTATGTACATCTAGAGAATTGTCACATGTATAGGGCTACGTGGAAAATTTACAAGGACATATTGAGGGTCTATGTACATGGACATATCCATTGCAGTGCACCATTTAGAGGGGGAAATCTCAAGGATATATGGGTAGTGAATTCCTCCCACCAAATAAGTAGGGTGGACCGCAACTATAGACTGAGATTTTATTATGCTTATATCATTTTTTTGGTATTACATCAAACATTGGAGCCATTTATAAGTAGATATATTATTATTGTTGTGACTCATGGATGTTATAGATGTATGTATTTACTTTTTATCACATGTGTGTAATATTAAATATATGATATAATAAAATGTATGATGTATATTTTTTAATTATTTTATATCAATTATGAGCAAATTCATGGTAAAATAATGATATAAAATGTAACATGTAAAAATGTAATGTAAAAATCCACTAAAAAACAAATCAAATTAGAATACACTAAATCACGTTGGGAAATGTGTAAAACATAAATAAAAATTTATAAAATGAAATATAAACCACATTAAATCATGTTTGGAATCATGTAAAACTAAAATAAAATGAACTACAATTATAAAATTAAATGTAAAACACACTAAATAATGTTGGGAAGTGTGTAAAACTAAATGATTTGTAAATGTGAGACACAATCTAAGATGTAAAGAGAGTAGATATAAGTGTAAATTGTATGATATGGTGTTAATCACTCATTTATAAAAAATATAGTTATTTTGTGACTAAACATGGTCTAAGGCTTGGGTATATTTTGTGAGGAAAGCCTAGTCATATCCAAGGTCTTACACTATAACTCATAAAGAGTAAACCAATAAAGTGAATGATAATTATGTAAAAATATTGTGTATGATAATTAGATGTTTGTGAGGAAGTCTTGTTACTATCCAAGGTCGTACATTACAACTCATAAAAGGAGAACCATAGGGGTATGATCATCTAATAAATAATATTCATCAAAGAGGAATATTGGGAATGTTATAGTAAAAAAAAGGAAAAAAATGACATAGGTGTTTGTAAAAATATTTTTTAGGAATGAGACATACTAACCAAATAGGTAAGTGCTAAGAATTTTTTATACAAAAAATTCAAATAATATTTATTCGTATTAGACACAAAACTTTGTAGGAAAATAAGTCTATTACTAAGATCAACTCATAAAGGATATACATATATTATAATAATAATGATAATAATAATAATAATAATAATAATAATAATAATAATAATAATAATAATAATAATAATAATAATAATAATAATAATAATAATAATAATAATAATAATAATAAAATTTAAATGGTCTTACCTTTCCACAACATGTTCCCCATTCTTCAAGACCCCTTATAAAGACATCAATTTACTATGAATAGTGGGTACTTGTAGGAGAAATTAGGTATCATGATAGTGAAGTTTGAGACCTCCTATCTGACTCTATTAACCTATCACACCCTAATGGACCTCGACTATATCATCAAGCCAACTATGGAATTTGAGTTCGACTAGAAATAAGAGATGTGCTAAGATATGAATCATGTCTTTGGTGTGATTTTAACTTTTGAATGTTTGTTTTCTCCTTTTTATCATTGAATTTTATTTAGATGATTTGGATATTAATTTATGTATAAATGGTTTTATTCCTCCTTCTTACAAATTCATAATAACCAAACATTATTGATAAAAGTGAAAATCATAGATAAGCTTTAGTATTTGGTTACAAGATGAAAAATACTTAGAGATTTTATCAGCTTGATAAATAATTAGGCTTTCCCATAAATAATTTTGTGATCTCAATACAAACAATATGCATTATTAATATGTAGATAAAATAAGGGAAACATGAAAATCATATAGATTTATGTATGTAGTGGTACAATGAGAAATATGCTTGTCAGATGATCATAGGGTAAATATGGTATATTAAAGGGTGTGGGATGGAAATCATGTCACAATAATAAATATATGATTCAAATAAATGAAGTAAAAATAAATAAATCATATTAAATAAAAATAGGGGAGAATTAACTCAAAATAAAAATTAATCCATGAAACATTTCCAGGTGATAAATCAAATCAAAATCATATGAAACTATATTAAATAATGTGATGAAACACTATGATGTATTCATAAGTATTGATAAATTTCATGGAAAACATCATGCATAACATATAATACATATTTATGTAAATGCAATAAGAATTTAATCAAAGTCTCATCAATCTTTGTAGAGAGTCGTGAAAAGACTTCTTGATGCACTATCTCTAATAAGAAAGTGGGTATGCTAGAAGAAGAATGATGATCATGGGGTAGATCTAGAAATGGATAATCAATGAAATGAAATTATTTCAAGTTATGATGAATATCCTAATATATATGAAGGAATGTGGTTTTAAAATAAGGTTGAGCCTCTATTCATGAATACTCTAGAGTATACAACTAAGGTAGAGAAGGTGTAGTCTATGGAAAATCATGAAAGTGCTACCCTAGGACTTGACATCTATATGTATGATGTGTGTCACACTAATGAAAAAGATAATAAACTTCCCCACATATAGGGATATATTTTAAAAGTATCTTAGGAGGAGTCAGGGTTTCTTTTAAAGATTGTGCCTTCTCTAGATGAAGCGTATCAATGTATTTTTAAAGATGTCTACAATGAGTATAAGAATTAGTATGCATGTCATGTAAGTAACAAGTACATCTATGAGTAGATTATGAAGGTTAGTTTATTATAGTATAATTATATCCTGAGTCTTTTTATTGTTAGTGTGTACTATAATCCTTGGCTCAATGATTGATAACTCTATGGTAGTCATAATATGGCTCGTATGCTGATCCTATTGGTTTAGGATCAAGCTTAGGAAAAAGTAGTATGCCATCAAAAATAGGATGAGAAATTAGAATAGGATCATAATTAGGCTAGGATGCTTCAAAATATGAGGTGAATTTAGGTTTTTGTAGTGTATCTGACATCTCTAGTGGAAGTAAGCTAGAAGGATTTGAGAATATAGTGAACAGGTAAGATCCTATCATAGTATGGTTAGGAAACCTACTCCAAAGGGGATCAAAAATAATTGGAAGAGAAGTAGTGTGTGTGGAATCCATCTCAAAATTATGATCATCAAATGAAGAAAAACAAATATAAGGTAATATATAAGGAGAATGAACTACTTGAATATAAATAAAATCATGTTGTAAAGAACAATAATATCTAAGTATATATGCAATTTTAGATGGAGGAAAGCTAGCTAAAAAAGTATCATCTAAATAATATCCATCATTATAATTAAGATTTTGAAGATAAATTGAACATGCATCAATGATTTTATCTATCAAATAGGAATGATGAATGGAGTATTTAATTTTTGTTAGAGTGATAGGAATTTCATCTAATGTTTTTTTATGAGACCAATGATGTAGAAAAGGAGGTAATTGAGCAATTATGTGAGGAGAGAGATCAAAATTTTTGATTTTCAAACTAATATCATTTGGTTCTTCATCATCTAAATCTAAGAGATTAGGTGGTATATTACCTATTAATTTAGGGTGGCAATTATAACCTCTAGTAGAATTGATAGGGTAATTAAAGTGTTGTGACACAAGGAAAGGAATGATAGGTAAAGGTTTGAGGGTAGGTATATTAAAATCACCTCATTCTTGGAATTGTTCGAAATTCGAAGGACTAAAATCTCCTTAAATATTTTATATAACACAATTATAAGTAAATTTAACACAATGGTAAGATGATGAGGTTACCATTCTCATGCAGTGTGTCCAAGGTCAATTGAGTAATATTTTATATGATAATTCTAAGTTAAATACCATGACTTTGATCCACACTGTAACAAGGGGAATTGTTATAGGAAACCAAACACACCCTAAAGGAGGAATTTTTCTTATATCATAGCATTGACATGTACTATAAGTATATTTGAGATCACATTTATAATATCTAAGTGTTTTAATAAAATTGATAGAAGCCAAATAAGTGCCTAAAGATTCATGAATTAAAACATGCTTGACTTGGATATATCCTATTTGAATGATAATTAAAAATGGAGGATCACCCAAATGAAGTAATATATCATCAAAAATAATTGAAATGATAGGGAATTTGAGTGAAATATAAGTATCTATCATTTCATCATCATGGATAAACATTTATTCACACTACTGAAGAATGTCATCTTCAAACCCTGATAAAGTAGATTCTTGCCCCATAAGGGGGAAGAGGGATGTTCATTTCAATCAAAAGTTGTATTATACAATTATGATGGTAAGGAGAAGTTATAATAAGTTATAACAAATGAATTGGGGATGGGATATGTGAAAGTTAAGTTATATGATCCCATTCATCATATCATGTTAGAGATTTATCAGATAAAGGTGCATAGTGTTGACATAAATCCTTTAAGGTTATAGTAGACGTGCATTTAAAGTGATGTTGGTAAGGTGTATTCATTTGGGATTTATTTAATGTGGGTTGAAATTTTTTTATCTAATTGTGTTTAATTATATGACATGGTTGAATCATTAGTTTTGTCTTGTGAATGAGAGAAATAAGTACCAATCATAATATATTTTAGGATTTTTGAGTGAGGTATCTTAATCAAAGGAGTAAAATTTATATCGATACTATGTGATTTATTATATAAATATATCATTATATTTAATCTTGTGAGTTTTTTGAATTTATCAAATTTGGTTTTACATGCCCTAATTTTGTGAGATGATATGGGTAAAAATATTGAATAGAATGGAATGTTGCAAAATTATTGTAGTTGGAAATTAGGTAAGGATTGATATAGGAAACTAATCTCCTCATATTGTTAATATTAATAAAATTATCATCATGCATATTAATTTTTGGATCCATACAATTTATAGATTATTAAAAGTTGGCATTTAGGGAATATTAGCTTGATGATTAAGAAGGGGATCCTTGTAAATAGCTAAATGAACATTTTATTGATTAAGGGATTAATTTCTAGTTTTGGTTTCATTAACTTTATCTACCACTTCATAAGATTGTTTTCATGTATGCATGAGTGATTCATGATAAAAAATATGTTAAAGAATATATCCATATATTTCTTAATTGGTGACAAGTTTCATGAGAATGGCCACAACTTGCATGATACTAATAGAATTTATGTGGATCATACTAGTGTTTGGTAGGGTGAGTAGGATCAACATATTATGGGGGAGGTTGATGAAGACACTTTAGAATATCTATTAAGGAAAGTGATTTAGGGATATCTAAAGTATTAACTTGAGAAAATGTATAACTTTGATGAGGATTGTTAGAAATTAATGATGAAAGAATAGTCTCTATGGGATTATTTAGAATAATGGCTTGAATGTTATGTATGGAATCATAGGTATACATAGAACCATCATTGGTTGCATGTCTATTTTTATATTTCATAAGAATTAAAGTTCTTATGTGGGGGGATATACATCCTCAAATTGTTGTATAAGAAAGTCTTGATGTTTGGCCTGGATGAGGGATTATTTTAAATATTTTGGATAATGATTCCTCACATGATATTATAATTTGGAGTGAAGAGTGTTAATAAATAAGTTAAATAAATTATTATCTAACATGTTTTATTTAAATTTATTAGACTAGGTTTTCCACCATTTGATGAATACTCAAGTTGTTTTGGATTCTAATTATTTAGAATTGATAAAATGAGATAGGGTTTTTTTGGAAGATCATTAGTTTGGAATAATTAAACCAATAAATTGAATAAGTATTCCAAGTTAGAGATATAATGAGTTTTGAGTTGATTATACCAATATAAAACATCCCCTGAAAAGGATTTTGGTAAAATCTTGGTGGTAGGGAAAGTATTGAGTTTAAACCAATCTTTGTATAAGTTTCTAAAATATTTAAAATATAATTTTGGATTAGCATATCCATTATATGTGATAATATGAATTATGCCATCGATGTTGATGTTTTCAATTTGAGGAACTAGAGGTTTAGTTTAAAAGTGTTTAATAACCTTGTTAATTAGTAGATGTTATGGTATAAGGTTACCATGCGAAAATATATTGTAGGTGGGGTGGGGGCATTAGTATTTTTCACCCTCCATTGTGTATGTTTAGGATGGTTTTAGAAATACATTAACTGATTTTTAATTTGCATTATTTAATTGGCACTATTAATTTTAAAGGTATCTATTTGATTTGAAGTCTGTAATAATAGTTGATTAATATTGATGTTATTTTAACTAGTGAAAGCAACATGAGATGCATTGATGGTGTGTGAGGAATTGATATTTTGAGATACACTAGTAGTTGTATGGATTTGAGTATAAGTGTGAGTATTTTGAGTAGACCCACTAAAGGTCATGCCTACCATGTTTGTAACAATGTTTGGCATGGAAGATGAAGAAGGAATGGAAGATGATGTCATGATATTATAAGAAGGCATGAGGATAAAGGTGTGATGTCTACTAATGCTAAAAAGATATCTAAAAATAAGATCATGAGATTGTACTAAAATTTGTGTTTCATAATGTAGGGTTCCAAAGATACTAGTTTTTGCATTGGATAGTGATGGCCCAATGTTTAAGGGTGATAACTATGGAGGAAGTGCCATTCCCATATACCACTAGACCTAGTTTCAAGGGTAAGCTAGAAGTAACTTCTCAACATGAACCACTAACTGATGCACCACATAATAAAATGGATGAGTAGGCTCCTAAGGATCAATATAAAGGGAAATCCTATGCATTTATAAAATACTATGAGGTACATAAAAACTAATAACCATGTTTAGATTTATACTATGGCTATGAGTATTAGGTAAATCCCCTCACTCCATAATATTATTAAATGATAGATAATAATTGTAAATAAAATATCGTGTAACCCTTCATAATAGTAGTTAAGTAGTTTTAAAATTGATGATACATAGTTTCTAAGGAAAACCAAACAAGATGACAATAAAGTTGATAGTCAGTTGGTCAAAAACTAAGTTGAAACTTATTTTGAAATAAAATAAATAATAAACCAACTAAAAATAAAAATAAAATTTATTGTAATTACTATGAAATAGAGGTTAATTTACTTTGCTTATGCTCGAAAATGAAACATATTGAACAAGATTGAATAGGTCGACCTTATTTGGTAAATAATATATAATGGAATCAAGCTATTTGACCCAATTTATTGAAAAATAGGTCCAAACAAATGAAATTAACTAGGTTGATTTATTTTTATAGTAAAAAAGAGATATATAACTAGCTTGAGAAAGTTGATCTAGTTTACTATGTGAGTACATTTTTAAAACTAAAAAATGAGGAAAAAGAGTATATAATTTGAATTTTAAGCAAAAATAAAGAATTGAAATTTTATTGAAATTGACAAAAATAAAAATAATAAGTTTTTAATTTTAACAGGAAGATTAAACAAGATCGACTAGGTCAATTTAGTTACTTTTTATGAGAATGTAGAATTGTCATTGACGAAGTCTTCTAGGTGAGTTTTTATCTTATAAAGGTAAAAAATAGTGTTATTATAAAAAAATAATTTGATTGATCTAGTCTAAATAAATTTATATAATAAAAATATAATAATGAAATTATATCTATAATATCAATTTCATTAGTTGAAACTAAAATACATAAATGAAAAAAATTGAGCAGGTTGATTTAGTTAGGCATATAAGACAATAAAAATTACTAGATCAACTGGTTTGAGCTAGTTGGGTGATACTAAAAATCATGTGCATAGAGAAAAAAATAGTATAGATAGGGTTTAACTATTTGAATACCTATATATAAAATATAAAACATGAGTGATAGGATCAATCTAGTTGAAAACCTACACACAGAAGATGAAACATGATCCACATGCTTGATCTAGTTGAATACCTACATAAAAGATAAATTGGATTGATGGAATTTCTCTATTTGATTTTAATTAAAAAAATAAAAATTTCAAGGGTTATATTTACATCAAGTTCAATAAAATGTATAAAATAAAATTTTGATGGATCTACAACTTGTCCTACTTAGTGAATTCCAAGCTTGATGAAGGTAATATTACCAAAAAAAATCATTACATAGCTATTTGTGTCATGACATGACCAATTTGGATCCACTAAACCTAACCAAGGAATCTCTTACTACATAATATAAATGAAAAGGTTCCAAAGCCTCTAGACAAATGATAATATATAATAACCATATTTCAGCCTACAATACATAAAAAATCTAATATAATGATCACTAAATCTTTTGGCATAAAAGGGAATTAAAAAATAAAACATGCAAAGATAACTCTATTCAAGTCAATTTAAAGGCAAAATAAGCAAGAAATAAAGCATTCATCCTATTAACTTATGAAATATAAGTTATCAAATGAAAGAGTAAAAGTTAGGAATACTTTCCTTTAATGAACCTATCATGCCTCAATCTCTCCCTTGGAAAATGGTGTTTTTCAAGAGGTTGTTATGGCTTTGTATGTATCACACTAAATAAATTAGATCTAGGATAAAATACTATATTTTTCATCCAAGAAAATATTATTTGCTTCCAAGTAAAAACCCTAATCAATAAACACTCAATTATAAATACCAAAATTACAAGCTTTAATAATTTGAAAATAAATGTTCCTCTCCTTTGGATTGAAGTGACTGGGGTATTTATATCTAAGGATTGATCATAAAACCTATTAGTAATATAGCCTAAAAGATTGATTAGATCAATCTTTTTAGGTAGTAAATATAGTTGGTAGGTATCAAACTAGGTTGGTTAGGCCAATGTAGTTTTGAAACATGTGCTCAATACCTAACAAGATTGAATTTGATGATATAGTAGGGAAATGAATGAGAATGGTGTTTTATTTATAGGGTCTATTTTAGAAGGTGAATTTATTAGAGGAGTGGATAAATGGGTTTTAATTTCTTAAGTAATTAGATAAAAGTAACTTGTAGTGGCTTTAGGTAATTGTATAGGGACCAAAAATCTTGCAAAGCACCAAAGGTCTACCCACCCTTTTCCTAATGAGCCCTTTAATTTATGTACTCAAAGAGATTGAAACTCTATAACTTCTTACAATATAGAAATCATCAGTAAATGATCAATTTTAAAAATATTGTGTGTATATAATACCTATCTACCATTTCCCTATAGTATGAAATATTTTAAGCATTACCTCAAGTGATAGTAGATTGTCTCCTACATGTAAGTATGTATATAATAATTTTGGTTATGTTTCCTTTGTGTTTTTATTTTTGGCTTGTTTCAAGTTATTTGTCTTATTTTATATATTTTTCCTTGTTAGTTAGTTGTTTCTTTATCAATCTCCTTCTTTGCCTTAGTCAAATTTATTTATCAAAATTTAAGTAAATACATATCCTACTAAAAATGAAATTATTTTTCAAATTAGAGTCTATAGTTATTTTCTTGTTCCTTATAGTTTGAGATCCATAGTTGGAGCTGGTAGTTTTACTAGTTTTTTAACAAGTGTTAAAAATTAAATAATTTAGTCTTTTAACTGTAATCGATCAAATATGGTCAAAATAAGTTAGATAAAGGTCAAGATTGATAAAAAGTGAAGATTTATATAATTTTATAAGTTTTTCATAATTTTTATGTGTTATACAAATAGTGGATCTAGATGAGAGTTCAAACATTTATGGTAGATCTTGTCACCCTTTCTAGCAATCTTGTTGGAACTAGATTGGTGTTTAAGCACCCATCAGAACCTAGCATCCCTAAAAACACATCCTAGTGACCCTAGGTCATGTTTTTCACCTATAATATCTTATATCCTACATAAACACTATATAAAATATGAAATGTACTCACACTCTATTTTCTACCATTAATCTAACTTTTCCTTTCACATGCATAGGCTTTTCATAGTTAGCTTTATATTATTGTTTCCTTTTCATTTTTCCTCATAAATCCTTCTTCCCAATTTTAATACTCACCTTCACATGATCACTAAATCAAAAAATCACATTCATTTTGGCTTGTTCTGAATAAGTAGAATATAGGGTTTGTGCCTTTGACTCAACATAGAGTTACTTAGAGTTATTATGTTGCTTTCAAACTTTTATAAAATTAGGTTGTGTTTCATAAACACATGATAAATTTCATATTTACTTGTATTTGTTGAAGAATTTGACATAGTGGATTTTAGGTTTAGCCTGCACCTTCATCAGAATTCATGTTTTATTCAAGTCCTCACTAGAATATGTTACATTACTTACCACATCTATGGAATCCAACCCTACTCTAAACATCATTATAACTTTAAAATGTGATCAACACCTTTTAAAATCCCATGATATGCTTTGAACCCTTCATAACCTATGACATGATTTTCATCTCTCATCTATGGATGAACCATCAAGAAAAAATAGAGGATCCCAACCACATTCTAAACACATATGAATACTTTACCCCTTATATAAACACACTCTAGTTTCCTCCTCTTCACAATATCAATTCAAGTATCATTTCTCTTCTCACAAATAGTTTTTTGAATCATATGTCAATAGGTAGGGATCCAATCAAAATAAACCTAAATAAAAACACTCCAAAGAATAATACTCTAAAAAAGGGCCCTGGGTTGAACAAGGTACAAATATGAAGTACCAATTTTAAGGAGTCATTCCTAAATCACACTTTGAATTCAATGTGGAAAACATTTATGACGTTTACCTAGTTCACATTTCCATGAAAGAACTCTAAATAGAATTAATGGGGTCCACAAGATAGACTATGGTCAAAGTATTCATGATAATGGACTAATTAAGTATATGCCTTCTAAAAATCAGTGCAATGCCTAGAATTAGTTATAACCATGGTCAAACATTAGGATCCTAAAATTAGATAAATCAATAACTCAAGTAGAATATATTTTGTGCTAATCACTAAAACACATTGACAATTTGTTCCAATTTTAAATAGGGAATCCTTTATTGAATTAACTCCAACTTCTTCTCAATAATTAAGGGAGGAAAATATTAGTTCCTATTACAAATGGGTCAAAATTAATGGCTAATATAATTAAATCATTCAATGATAAGACTTCCCAAGTTAATATCCAAGTTTGAATTCACAAATGAGGTCAATGATATGATCATTCTTTTTTATAGAGTGGTGGGAAGTATAGTTCCATAAATTTTCCAAACTTGGATGTCATATGTATCTATATATTTCATAATAATTAATAATACACCAATTGGGGGTAATTCATCATTTATTATATTCACAAAAAAATGATATAAATGAGCATTACTTCTAAGTTCTACATGAATTCTTACATTCTCTACGTTGTTGCTAGGAGGAAGTTTTATAATGGGTTGAATATAGTAGGAAATATAAAAAATTTAATTATATACGAGTTTTGTCCTTAACTCACTCTCAAAGAGAGCTCTCATTATTTTCACAAAGTAAATTATGCATTCATATGTGATCTAGACGTTTGAATAAGACCCCTTAAATATGGGGATATCTATGGAAGCTTCTACAAAGATTTCTAGATGGGGAGCATGGTTTATAAAATTTTAAAATTTCACTTATCTTCAGATTTTTGGATGAAATATCACACCATACATGCTCCAAAAATATGTTTATGGCAAATGGACTTTAATGGAGATAGTTAGAAATTTAATTGAAACACACAAGTTCTTGGCAAGCAAACACAAATATGAGTGAATTTTTTTATCTATATAGGAAGATAAATATGTACATCATCGATAAAATAAAAATATGTTAAAGAATAGATGACACATTTCACCATTTCACCATTTTAAAATTTTCCTTATTTTGACATTCAAGATCTAGTTGAGAATATTATTGGTTCCTCACATCAACACATGTTCTCATTTTGAAGACTACTAGATGGATTACCATGATGATAAAGAAGTAAGAACCAAATAATACTCATGGTTATCCTTGAAATAGATCATTTCATTTGGTATTGTCAAAGTTTATAAAAAACTTGTAGATGATGGAGATATATTGGATTAAATATATAAAAAGGATGTAATTTAATAAAAACTAATTCCTAAAATTGATTGGAATAGGAAAGAGTCTACCTATCTCATAATTAGAACACAGATTATACTCGATGAGACATTGGAGTGGTTGAAAAGTAAAGAAGTAAAAATTTATAAGGTGGGATTTCCATCACCATATAAATAAATTGAACTTGGTAGCTTCGATAAAAAAACATCAATAATAATTTGGAACATCATATGCACCTCATGTGAGAAAAGAAACTATAGAAATAGAAGAGGAAATAAAAACCAAGGTTGTTAAAACTATTAATCTAGTTCATAGGCCACTCAAACTCAAGATAAAAAGGTTAGGATAAAAATATTCTTGTTTTCCTAGAATTTATATTTTATAGGATGTTCCCCTTCATAGTTTTTTTCCATCTTAAACACTAGTAACAAATACAACTCAGTAATTCCATTCATCAAATACTTCACTGTTGTTTTTATCCTCTTCTCCTCTTCAACTTGATACTTATTTACCTCCACCTCATCCACAATATATTTAATAGCCTCATACACTTTCACCCAAATTGACAAAATATAATTCCAATAAAAAATAATATGAAATTACTCTAAAAAAGTCCCAAACCTTAAAAACCCCTCCATCTAATCCTGAGACTCAAACTAAATCTGATTCTACCCTTGTACAAAAACCTCATCCCAATGCATATATTAATTACTAGTTTAATTAATTAGTAAATAAAATAAGTAAAAATATTGAACCTAAAGAAGTTAATTTTAGTGCTCTTCATACTATCCCTTCATGAAGAATGAAGAAACCCAAGACTATGCCAATAATAATCACAGATGATAAGGGCAACGTATATGTAGATATATTAGTTCCTCCTATTAAAAAAAATCAAAGGTATTTTCAGTGATTCATATTATCATATATCAAAATTAAATTTGATAAAATCAACTAGGGAAGGAATGAAATAAAATGTTTAGTTGGAAACTGGTACCTTATTTGAAAATATGAATCAGGTTAAGGTGACCAGAGATCATATCAAGGAAAAATTTGAGTAGTTGACATCAATACTCCAAAATTTTATCAAGATTATTTAGTATTCCTCCTCTTTTTTTACCTATATATCACCCATATTGAGACACTCAAACTTTTTAAAGTAAATTGGACACATGGGTAGAGCAATAAAATAATGATCTGAGAAAGTTCTTCAATAGGTTATTGCCACAATCAATACAAAAATGACTAAATACTTTGAAATGAAATAAAAATATGATAAGGAAACTAAATTAAAATATAATTATGTATAATAACTATAGAAATGGAAATATATGATTCACACATTGAAGGATTTCTATAATACTTTCCAAGATGAACTCATCTAGGAGGGAGTCATTGAAGCTAAGAAAATTGTAGAACTTGCTAAGCTCCTAAGAGATTCTCAATTTAAGATCCATATTTTCAAAAATATAATAAATAATATTTACGAATATAATTTAATATGAGGTGATGTTATTCTTTAAAGATCAAGAGGAATTGGAAAGTTGAATTTTACATTTGTGGATGGTGATAAGAAAGTGATGACTAAAGATGTAAATGTTGACCAATTTAAGAAGAAAGTTGAAGAGATATTAACTCTAAAATATACATTCAACTATGAATCCATTCATAAGTTGATATAATATCATATTAATCTATAAAATTTTGATTAAATGATAAAAAGGTTTTAGTGGACATCATAAAAATTGATAAATATGTATTATGAGGTAGAAATAGCTTTCATGTATTTAGATGGTCTTGATGAATAAAAAGTGAGAGAAAACTTTAAAAAGTCAATGAATAAAAGTAGAATAAGAAACCACTAGTCAAGGAAAATATAAAATTTATTCTTAATGAGTAATAATAATAAAAGTAACTTTGCATTATATTTTGATCATTTACATACTTTAATTCTAGGTCATTCTCTCAATTTTCAATTGTACTTTTTATAATACTTAATTCACATATTATATGTTGTGCAAATATTGAAAGTTCTTTTTTCAATTTTTCAATCATGAAAATTTTCCAATGCATTTTTTTATGTTGAGAAAATTTGTCATTGTATTTTTTCAAGTCATGCAAAAAACTAATGCACTTTTAAAAGTTGTGGAAATTGATTAATGTGTTTTTACAATTTTTAAGTTGTGAAATTTAGTTAATATTTTTTGAAAGATCCTAAATATGAAAAAGGTTGTTTAGTAATGTTTAAATTTTTAGACCTAATAGGTCAAATTTCACCCCTACCATTCAAAACTTTATTTATCATGCCAATTTCTCTTATGGGTTGATTTTTTTGTGCATTTTATAGGTGTACCTAAGAAGTCCATTAAAATGATTTATTTAATGCCATGACTTATCCCCTAGAAGTTTGGTGTCTTGATGTGTATTAAGTCTCAAGTTATAAGAATTTAAAAATGTCATAATAGTATAGGATGTGAATTAGAATGCCAATTTTAAGCTACTAGAAAGATCCATTTGAATTTAAAAAAAATACAACCACCACAGGGTTACCAAGTATCGATACCATGCTCAATCAAAGAAAAGATCAATGACATATAGAGACCACCCAAGGTTAATAAGTCAAAAAATTCCATAAATCAAGATCAATGGTCCACATTTAATTATTCAAATAGAGATTAATGATCTACATTAAAGGAGTCAAGTTACATCTAATAGTGCACATTTTATCATGCAAATATTAATCTAATGGTGAACCTTAAGTCAAGAAGTTAGCAAATCTAGAGATGAAATGCAGTAGTGACATGTGTCACAACCATGTTTAATAATCTAAAAAAGTTTCAAAAGAATGTTAAATCAAGTAAATAAAGATATAATAGTGTGAGTCATGTCAATAGGTCAAGATTACATGCAAATCCACCACATGGTGTAAGCACATTAACTAGATGTATACTGATGATAGAGTACACAAGAGGAATGTGATGGTTACAAGTGTCATTATCTTAGAATCCCAATTTGATAATATATGGCCAATGATTAAATTAAATAATAGGAGACTCCTCAAATATCAATAGAGTGATATTGATTGAAATATATTGAGGGCATGAGATGAAGACATGTAAAAGGTGATAATGTTTAGATTGTGAACTAAAATAAATCACATTAATGGTTTCTTAAATTAAGTATAGGAGACTTAAAACACCTATTTGATTCAAGTATGTGTGTGTGTGTGTGTGTGTGTGTGTGTGTGTGTGTGTGTGTGTGTGTGTGTGTGTGTGTGTGTGTGTGTGTGTGTGTGTGTGTGTGTGTGTGTGTGTGTGTGTGTGTGTGTGTGTGTGTGTGTGTGTGTGTGTGTGTGTGTGTGTGTGTGTATCTAGCTTTGGTACAAGTTTTATGGGTCTTTAATGGTGATGTCTAGGATGCTCAGATGAAGAAAAGATAATCTGATTACTGACATGAAGATTTTGGGAGGTTTTCAATGTTGAATAAAGTCTTCAGGCATGTACCTTCAATAAAAAATAAGACTAATGCCAATTTAAAATTCATAAAACTCAGTTAAGAGGTAGTGACTAGAATACTTATGTAGCTACCCTACATTCATGCAAAGAGAATCAAGGATGACTTAGGGTTTTAAAAGGTAACTTTTCCACCAAATTAGTCATGTTTAAATCCATCACAATACATATCAACTTCCTCCAAAGTCTCTCTTCAATATTTTTATGATTTGAATACATTTTTCATGTAAAACTTTAGGATGATTATTAGTTTTCATGTATTTTCAATAAAGACTTAGTTTTGAGGCAGTTAGAACTTCTTATGAGGGAATTACTGACCAGTTTTCATGTTAGTCCCCTCCTCTTTACTCATTATATATATGGATTCAAATTTTATTGTGAAAAAAATTATACTTATGATTTTTTCAAGCACAATCTATGCCAAGATCTATACTATAACACCTATTTGATGCTATAGAATACTAAATTCTTCCATTTATAAGCTAAATTATAGTGTGTCTTATGTATTCATTGAGGTGGTTTAGTGAATGTATGTTTTCCTTTGCCTATGTATAAATTTTATCACCTTCATGAAGTGTTTTATATCTCTCATAGGTCAGTCTAAGTGTCATAGATATTTTTTTGATTAGCTTGGAAGTGGACAACTACCCTCCCATATTAGATTTATAGCTAGTCAGTGCCTTTTTGTGAAATACTTGTACAAAATTTGATCAAATACTAAGTGAAGTGATATTTTTAGTAATGAAAGTGTTTGATAGTGTGTTTTTTGTAATTTAAAGTGTCCAAAATATTGGTGCATCACCTAACTTTACATGTTTTATGAGTTGTCAATTTCTCTCCCTTTTCCAAGTATAGTATTAGTTTTAGGTGTTAGATCCAAGGGAACCAACCCTCTTTAGGGTTTATTATCATTTTTAGAGTCACCCACACTTTAAAAATATCCTATTATTTTAAATCAAGAGGAATTTTTGTTGCACACCTTCCAATAGGGTGTACTTCATATTGATAACAATTTTTGGCATGCTTAGTGGGACCAATTCTCCTTGGCATAGTTGAAGATTGGAGTTGAGGAGAATTATGTGTAGTAGAAGAAGACATCCATCATCATTAAAAGATAAATATTATTTAGTTTGTAGAGTTCATATCATCATCTAGAAAATTATTTCATGTCAAAAATTACCACAAGGTAATCTAATAAAGGTATTCTTCCTGAGTTCATTGAGTTGACTTTTACTTCATATAAAAGAGAAAGTTTTATTAGGATAAATCCATATCCTCCAAAATAATATTTATCTCTTGATCATCATATTTTCCTAAGTAGTGCAATCCCCACTATGCAAATGGTCATTATAAACCAAGTGTTTGTCACATTCAATAGGGGTAGTTCACTCAATTTAGCTTAGTTTTATGATATTCTTATGTATAATATGAAGATTATCATATTTTTATTAGGATAAGATCAAACAACCCCTATTGAGCACATCAAAGATGTGGTTAACCTATATTCAGTTCATAATGTTATTTAGGAGAATGTAGCTATTAGACTGCTTGATGCTTCCTTTAAATGAAAAACATTGAGGTGGTATAAAAACCTCCAATTAAACTCCATTATTACCTAGGATGAATTTGGTGCAGCATTAGTCATACAATTTGAGGAAAAATATGATCACCTGGCCTTGGTTGAATAATTAACTACCATAAAGAAATCTCCTCATGAGTTTATGCATGATTTTAACCTTATATTTCAAAAGACATGGATGAAGATACCTATGTTGATTACAAAATTCCCTAAATATGCATTCTTGTACAATCTAAAATCCCTCAACTCTAATATTGGTGTGATGATATAGTCAATAGGTGGTGTTACCATACCATATGCTTATGAGGTTGTAATTAGAGTAGAGAATAGTTTGATAAAAGTGATAAGCTTTGTCTAAAGTCTACAATATCTATAATCCTAAAATTAAAGTATATACTAGCCCCTCAAGTTCCTCAAATTCCATCATTATCTCTCATTCCATCTCCTCAAGCCCAAATTATAGCCCCTAATAGCCAAGATAGTGAGATTGGAGAGTTGAAAGGTTTGTTACAATATTTTGGGAATGAAATACTACAACTAAAGAGGTAGTAATCCTAGGATAATAGGCCTTATCAACAACAAAATCAAACCACCTACTAGCCCTTCAGATATCAAAGGCATGTTTATCAATCTTTTATAGGAAATAGACCACCCTACCAAACACAAGGATTCATAACTCTAGCTACACCATATGCACTTCTTAACCCTAATACATGTCCTACTTTAAAATCTATTGTTCCAACACCATCTCAAAACAACTTGATGTAGGATTCAAGTTGACATCCCTCTAATCTCAATGATGCTCAAAACCAAGCCTTAGTGTTACAAAACATTACTGTGCCACAAATGACACAAGAAGAGTTTTCTCTTCAAAGAGGTCAATATCAAGAAACAATTTTGGCATCACATGGATAAACTCAAAAATTTCAAGGGCAACCTGATACCATTAATATAAATTAGTAAATAGATGATCATGTTATTTTTAATTAGGGTTGTAGAACTAACAATATAAGTGTTCAAGTTGTAGTTGTAACTAGAGGTAACATAAGAGCCATTTATGAGGCTCAAGTTGTGACAAAAGTTTTAATTACTCCTAATGTTTTTTCTAAGAGTACCAAAGATCAACGTGATACTCCTATAAGTTAGATTATATAAGTTAAAAAGTTTCATCAAGTAACTCTCATTTGTGAACAATTAGTGGTTCAAATAGTACAACCAAAGGTTAGTGGCAATCATTTCAATATAGTGGATTAGATGAATAATTATAACATCAGCATTAACATGTGGGATTTTCTATTTATTCTAGGACAAAAGGATATTCTCATTCAAGATTTTTTAGCTCTTAAATTGTCTCCAAAACTAGTTGAAAAATAAGGTGTTGTCCTAACCAATTCAAACTTGCCAACTAAGTAATAAGTAGAGTAGGCAATTAAGATGGAAAATATGGACAAAACTACGTTAAGATCAAAGAATACTCTTACTTTTGACCTTTATTTAATACTAGTGATACTTTGGTTCATAACTACATTGTGGATAGTAAAGCCAACAATACTATTATGCCTAAACAAATTATAGATAAGCTTGACCTTGTTTATGAAGAAAATACTAAAGGAATGTTGAAATTATATGGGTCAGTAGCTAAGATAGTAGGCATCATAAAATATCTAAATTTGGCACTACATGATTTTCCCAATTTTACTATTCAATAGGATGTAGTAGTGGTAGACTTACCTCATTACTTTTCCATGTATCTTTTAAGGACTTCACCTCAAATATCAAAGGATACTAATCAACTGATTGGACATATTTGATGTTTATAACTAGGTATGGTACTAAGATAACAATACATTTTTAACCTATTACATGTTTCCTTTTGGGACCATATATGCCAAGTGTTATGAACATTAATTATGTCATCTCAGATGAGGTGCTATAAACTAGTGAATTTAAAATTAAATCACATTTGAATATATCTCTAGATTTTATCCTAGATGAATGGACACTAAATTTCATTAGTATGATCTTTATGAACCAATTGAAGAAGAAGGACTTGGTGTTTATTACCTTCATGAGAAAGATGCACTAATTATAGCCATGGTTAAAGATGATGAGTCTAGTGAAAGTCTTTGGAAATTTGACTCTAATGGATCAAGGAATAAACATGGTAATGGGGAAGGAATGATGTTGATTTATACAACAAATCAAATTTATTTGTTTATATCAATTTTTAGTTTGGTTTCTCAAACAATGTTGTAGAGTATGAATCATAGTTCACGGTTTATAGTGGGCTAAGAAGATGAAAATCAACACCTTACAAGTTTTTAGTGATAGTGAACTTATAGTTCACCAAGTAATATATCTTAATGTATGCAAAAATTTGTTTCTTATATCATATAGGCATGGGGTGTAGGACTTACTTGAATATTTTTAGGCTTTCAACATTTAAGCAATACCAAAAGATGAGAATAAACATATAGATAGATTGGATAATATTGGGGCACAATTCAGTATCCTAGATGATATAAAAAGTGAAAATATTTATTCATACATTAAGGTAGTTGTAAGGCCTTCTATCTTAGATAACCATGAGAATTGGAAAGTGTTTGAAGATGACAATCAATTTGATAGGTTCTTTTAAGAAGAGGCTTATTTTTCCTTAAGAAATAAATTAAAGTTTTTGTATTGGTATGGTAATCAGATTGTGTAGCTTAAAAAAAAAAGTTTCCCAAGGGATTGGTCACACTTGAGAACATGTTTAGTGGTGATGATTCGTTAAGGAAGGAAAAGACATCTTTGTCAACAAAGGAAGACCAATATGCTAGTGTGGATATTGTAGCTAGTAAGAGTTTAAGGCTGGGTAAGGTATGCACTACTTCACAAAATGAAGCTTTCATTGAGTTATGTACAAATATTTCTAATATGTTTTCATATAAATATAGTGATCTCAAGGGATTGTACCCAAGTCTAGATCAACACAACATTGATTTAGAAGATAAAACTAAACCATTGAGATAAAGATAAAGGCCTATCAATCCAAATCTTGAGCCTTTGATGAAATTTGAGCTTCATAAGATCATTGAGTCATCTATTATATTTACAATCAGGAACTAAACTTGGGTGATAAACCTTGTTCCACTAAGGAAAAATAATGATGATATTAGACTGTGTGTTGACTTCTATGATTTGAACAAGGATTCCCTCAAAGATCACTATCCATTTCCATCCATGGAACAAATTTTGTAGCTAATTAAAAGTTTATAGAGGTTTTCTTTATTGTATGGATATAGTGGTTAAAATTAGATTTTGGTCAAAGAAGAGGACCAATTCAAAACAACCTTTACTACAAATTGGGGGACATTTTCATATAGAAAGATGACCTTATCCAATGGTAGATAAACCTTTCATAGATCCATGGATATGGAATTACAAATCATCCTTAATAGGTTTATAATTGTTTATTTGGATGACATAAAAATGGTTTCAAAGAGTTAAAGTGACCACATGGTTCAACTTAAACAAGTGTTTGAGAGGTGTAGGTAATTTCGGGTATCTCTTAATCCCAAAAAGTGTGTCTCTTGGTTCATGAAGGTAAACTAAATGGGAATGTGGTTTAAAAGTATGGTTAAATTATAGATATTGAATGATTAGATTTAATTATTTCACTTTCCTTTCCTAATCACAAAAAGGCTTTGTAAAGCTTCTTTGGGAAAATAAATTTTATAAGAAGATACATTTCAAAATTTTCCACTCTAGCTAGGCTACTTATAGCCTTACGAAAGAAGAATAAGAGTTTAAACCAGTCCAAATAAGGAATAAAATGTTTTGAGAAGATTAAATAATCCATAACTAGTGCTCCTACACTCATAAATATAGATTTCACAAATGATTTTATATTGTACACCTATGCTAACATGGACATTATTTTAGGCATTATTATAGAACATAATCATGAGGGATTAGAGCAGCCAATAAACTTGTTCATCAAAGGCTTAGAAGAGTATGAAACAAGGTACTCTTTTGTTAAAAAAACATGTAATTTTAGTTATAAGGTCTCTCAATAAGTTTATATATTTGTTGTCTAACAATAAGATACACCTAATGGTTACCCATCCAAGTATCAAAGAGTTTCTCTTGAACAAAGATATAAATGAGAAGAGAGATGGATGGATAACTAAGGTAATGGAGTATGATATGGAAACCAAGGTCACAAACATGATTAGAGGCAAAAGACTTTATGAACATTTAGCCCAAGACTTAAAATAGACTAATGAGGTGATTTTGGTGTCAAATGATGAAGAGGTTGTAGCTAATCATACCTCACCTTCTAGTTGGTTTCATGACTTGGTAAGATATCTCCAATATGATGTTTATCCTTCTTATCTAAGTGCTTCAAAAAGAAGATATTTAAGTTTCTTCTTATTGATGGTTTTATTTTCAAGAAATATATCAATGGTATGTTACTAATATTTATAGATCCAAGCCAAACATAGATATTTCTTGAAGAGTTCCATAATGGACACGGTGGACATTTTTTCATAAGGACTACAAACCTTAATGTTATGATAGGTGGGTATTATTGGCCAAGCATATTTGGTGATTTTCATGCTTAGGTTAGGAAATGCAAAAAATGTGCTATGTTTGTAGGAAAAGTGAAACTTACAACCTTACCTCTTTAACAAATTATTGTAGACAAACCCTTTATACAATGGGGATTAGACTCTATTAGCCTTATAAATCCTCCTTCAATCTTAGGATATAAATGGATACTAACTTCTATAGATTATTTCACATGATGGATATAAGTAATAACATTGAAAGAAGTAAAGGAGTCCAATTTTGTAGATTTATATGAAGGTTTGCTTACTAGATTTGGAGTTCCTTCAACCATCATTTATGATAATGTTATGGCCTTTGTGGGGATTATAATAAACTAATGGTCTATTCAACATGGTGTCTATCTTATCACTTCATCAAATTACTATCCAGAAGGCAATGGCCTTATTGAGTCTACAAATAGGAACCTGTTGAAGATCATAAGATAGACTATTGAATATAATCAGAGGTCATGGCATCTCAAGCTGAAATCAGCTCTATGGATTGATAGGATCACCTACAAAATATTAATATCCAACTCTCCATACAAGCTAGTATATGGTAAGTAAGTAAGGTTACCTATTTCTCTTGAGTTTCCTAATTTAGAATTAATGCATCAACTTGAGTTTTTGAAGAATGAACCAATGGAGATAAAGTATGTTGAGATTATGGAAATGGAAGAGATAATAATTCAGTCCATGCTATCCATGGGAATTCATCAAACATAGGTGAATATGACCTTTAACAAAAGATATTCTTCATGAAGTTTTAAAGAAGGACACTTGGTCCTCAAGTGGGATGAGGATGGAGATAAAATAGGAAGGAATATAAAGTTTGACTCCATTTAGAGTGGCTCATACACAATATCTAGATGTAAATCCCAAAATTCCTTCCAACTAGAAAATATGGATGGTGAGGAGCTTCAAATCCCAATTAATGAGATACATCTGAAGCACTACCTTTGAAGAGATAAGTTCCTTGTACACAATTATTTTCTCTATTTTCATCCAAGTGTTGTCCTAGAACATTAGTTTGTTTGTATTTGTTCCAAATAAGTGATTTATTTGTAAATTTGCTTTGTTTAGAGTAGCTTTCATATTTTGTGTATTTCCTTTCTTGTTTTCAAGGAAGGTTATCTTATATCAAGTCAAGGGTTAATTGTAGTAATATTTAAATTTTTCATTGATTTATAAGTACAAAATTCATGTAAATGGTCTAATTCTCAAGCATAGTAGTCATGATTCCTAATTGAGTTGCCAAAATGTTGACATTTTTTGACCTCATAGGTCAAAATGTCACCCTTACCATTCAAAACATTTGTTATCATGCCAATTTGCCTTGTGGGTTAGTTTTTTTGAGTGTTTAATAGGTATGCTTGGGATGTCCATTAAAATGATGTATTTTATGCCATGACTTATCCCATACAAGTTTGGTGTCTTGATGTGTCTTCAGTATCAAGTTATAAGACTTTCAAAAATGTTTTAACAGTCTGGGATGTGCATGGGGATGCCAATTTTAAGATACCATAAATAGTCATTTTAATTTTAAAAATATACAACCACAGTAGGGCTTCCAAGTGTCAACACCATGCTCAATCATATCAAATATCAATGGCACTTGGGGATCACCCAAGGTCAATAAGTTATAAAATTCACTGGATCAAGATGAATTGTACATGTTTAATCATGTAAATAGAGATAAATAATCTACATTCAAGGAGTCAAGGAAGATCTAACAATGTAAATTTTATCATGAAAATAGAAATATAATAGTGAGCATTAAGTCAAAAAGTCAATGGATCAAGAGATGAAACATGGTAGTGACATGTGTCACAACCATGTTCAATCATCTAGATAAGTATCATAAGTTCATTCAATCAAGCATATAAATATATAATAGTGTGATTTGAGTAAATAGGTCAAGATTGCATGTAAGGCTACGATATGGTGTAAGCATGTTAACTAGATGCAAATTGATGGTAGGGTACATAGAAGGAATGTGATGGTGACAAGTGTCATGATTTCATAAGCCCAAGTTGATAATCAAGGGACAATAATGAAATTCAAGAATAGGATATTCCCAAGAGATCAACGGAGTAAGATTGATCAAACTAGGTCAAGGGCATGAGATGAGGACACATGTTTAAGGAGATACCATTCATATCTTAAAATAAAATAAACATTGTTCATGGTTTCTTCAATTGAATACAAGAGACTTAAAACACCTATTTGATGTAGGTATATATATTTTCAACACTGGTATGAGTTTTTTAGGTCTTCAATGGTGATGTCTAGGATGCTCATATGAATAACAGATAATTTAATTATTGACTTGAAGATTATGGGAGGTTTTCATTATTTAATAAGGTCTTCATGCATGCACCTTCATTAAAATTAGAGACTAATACCGGTTTAAACTTCAACAAACTCATTTAAGAGGTAGATACTAGAATATTTAGTCATGCAACTACCCTACATTCATACAAAGAGAATCAAGGATGACTTAGAGGGTTTAAAATGATAGCGTTTCCACCAAATTATTCCTATTTAACTCTATCAACATATTTATCAAGTTATTACAAAGGTTCTCTTCACTCTTCTTATGCTTTGAATACCTTCTTCATGTGGAACTTTAGGAGAATTGGCTGTTTGCATGCATTTTCAATAAAGACTTAGTTTTGAGACAATTGAAATTTTGATGAGGGAATTTCCAACTAGTTTGCATTCTATTCCCCACCTCCTTCCTCATTTTATATACATGTCTTCAATTTTTCTTTTAAAATAAAGGAGATATATGCTTTTAGAAAGCATAAGTTATGCCAAGATTTATACTGTAAAACCTATTTGATGCAATAAAAGACTAAATTTCTCCATTTATATGTTTAATTGAAGTGTCTTATGAATTCATTAATGTGGTTTAGTGAAAGTATGATTTTCTTTGCCTCTGTTTGAATTTTCTTACCTTCATGAAGTGTTTTGTATCTCATATAGGTAATTCTCAGTGCCACAGATAGTTTGTTGATTAGTTTGGAAGTGGACTACTACCCTCCCATTATAGATTGATAGATAGTTAGTGAATTTTTGTGAAATAATTATGAAAAATCTAATCAAAGAGTGAGTGAAGTGATATTTCTAGGACTGAAAGTGTCTGATAGTGTGTTTTGTGCAATTACAAGTGTTTGAAATATTTGTGCATCACCTACCTTTACATGTTTTATGAGTTTATGTCAATTTATCTCCCTTTTACAAGCATAGTATTAGTTTTATTTGATATATCCAAGGGAACCAATCCTCTCTATATGTTCTTCTCAATTTTAAATTCACCCATACTCTGAGAAGATCCAATTATTTTAGTTGAAGAGAAGGTTTGCTTACACACCTTACAATAAGGTGCATTCAAATTGACAACAAGTAACATAACCACCCATTTCAAACTGTAAATATAATTTTAGGTATCATTGTAAGGTATTTTGATAATTTAATTCTTTCATAAATTTATAGAGGAGATTGTATCTTCAGCTCATAAATAATCAATATATCAAAAAAGTATAGCATACTTTGTGTTCAAGATTTATCTATTGGAAATGTGTTTACACCCATGTATATTTGATTCTATTATTTTATTATATTGTTGAGATTATTATAAATTGGTCAAAACATAAATATTTTAGTGTATATTTTCTTCTTCAAACCTAGATTTTCAATTTCTATGATTGAAAAATCTTTGCAGGGTAAAAATAATAGTTTCATGTAGTTTTTATAGGGAAACACAAGATAATTGTTTGATACATGTTATCATTAATAATAGCTATTTTTTGTATGTTGTGTTCCTATAAATACATAATGTCTTTCCTACCCATTATATTATAAATATTTCCCTTGACAAAATCATCTTTTCTTTTGATATTTCTATTTCATCTTTGAATTTGGATGACTAGATTTGTCATCCTTCTACATTCCTAAATATATTCACTTTCTTCATTTATTTTGCTTATTTTAATTCCTTTATAATGAATTTATTATACTTTCTATTTAAAATCACAACCCCTATGAGAAAACACCATTTTTTTTGAATAGTTTACTTTTATGTAATATTTTTGGTTTTTAATAAAGGTAGTTGTGCCTTATAACAGAAGTACTTTTACCCTACACTATTGACTAAAATTCCACATTTTCCCCAAGACATTTTTTATATGAAAAAAATCTAATATTTATTTTAGGCTACTCGGAATGAAGAATATCAATATTTAGAATTATAATTTCCTAAGGATAGAAGGTCATCCACATAGGAGTAGAGTAATAGCAATTTGAAACCATAAAATTGAGCATATGCTAATTATGCATAAGGAGTGTTCATAATTCAATTGTTTTAACATTAAATTTTAATTTTAATGATTAAATCCCCACCTCATCCATTTTTTTATACTAATGCATCAATGTGAAATTACTATATTAAAAGAAAAAGATCTATACCTGAGCTTACTTGTGTTGAGTATGTTTAGATGTAGACCACATGGTGAACTATATTTCATGAAAAAACTATAATGAAACATGTATAAATTAGTCCTTACTTATGATTAAAATATAAAATTAAAGACATTAAACATATAAATCAAATAATAAGGAATGAATACATTTTCATGTACATGAACTGGTGGGTTTTTTAGTGTAAAAGTCATGATAAGATAGGGTAGGACCCTTGGATATATATATTTTTTGAAAAACTTGGATTGGAATATGCATGACCCAATCTTAATTTATTGTAAATTTTATCAATAACTCAAAATCCACTTGAATCCATCATTTCAAAACTCAAGGTAGTACATTAGCTTGGTATCCATGTATGAATTCCAATAGATCATTATGGTGTAAAACTAGTGCAAAAATGGTGAAAAAGGGTGAACCAACCACTATAGATGAAATAATATTCATTTATGGTGAAAAATTTATGCAAAAATAGAGAAAAATTAGTGTAAAAATAACATGATCTAATTTTGGTATACACAACATAGATAATGATATGAATTTCCATTTTTTTGTGATAAATGGTGTAAAAATGAGTAAGAAGGTGATAATGTGCCATGCATATGCCCAAAATCTAAAATCTAAGTATATTAATCATGATAATAGAGTACATATTGAGTAATTTTATGAGTCAACATGTGTCAAATTATAGAATACATGTTGCACATGATGCCCCCAATCTGAGCAAAATATATGTATAAATATAAAAACATTTTATGATTTATAATGAAAATTATTCTATCAAATGAGTATAATTCTAATAAATCTAGAAAATGTTTTTAACTTCTTAAGATAGAAGCATGTTGTTTTGGATAACTATGAACTTTATTATTTTTGAAATGGCATGGTATTATTTGAATGTGCTTTTTAGGAAAAAAATGAGTATGCATTATGATCAATTGAGAAAGTATTATATTTGTTTTCCTCTATATTAAATTTTTTCATATTAATATCTAAGACAACCACTATGTATGCCTCCTCTTTTGAGGTGATTTTTGAATCATGTGTAATAACTTAACTCAAAATAAAAAGTTACATGAATGATGTTATATAAAATATTAAAATATGTATAAATAATGATAACATTTGATATTTTGGCATCTAATTAATATTATAATCAAATTATTAATGTATAATACATGTATAACCATATATTCATAGTGTCATATATAGATAGATGTTAGCAATTAGGCACGTAGTTACTAAATAATCAATATTGAGTATGTGAAACTGATATAAAATTACTTAGGGAGGATGCATGATATATTTCATAGAATCAAAAACTAACCAAACATTGTCACACAAGATTCATGTGCATGACACATACATAAAGAGCACATGTAAAATAACATAAAATATTAAGGAAATTAAGGGGTCATATACAAGGGACATGCTTAAATTTCACTCACACACAAATTAAAAAAAAAGGATTAGAACCACAAATGAGTAAATGTTTCAATGTCCATAATCTAGAGAAAATAATACACACACAACATGAGGAAAAAACATGAGAAACATGCATGACTAAGTGAAGTTTGTCTACATAATAAAATTTTAACATTAGTATATTTATCAAATTAGGTATCTAGTAAGATAGAAATGTGAAATTAAGTGATAAAAATGGAAATATTATTCATAAAGTATAAAATTATATTAGGAATAAAATCTATAGTCATAGAATGATAAAATTTGAGAAACAATGACCAAAATTAGCTTGTTATGATGCACAAAATCCTAATAAAGTAGAGCATGTCTTCACTAGGATAAGTCTATTTTAATCCAATAATAGTATATTATGTGACTATCTAGATTAGAGCACTTTTATCTATGTAATTTTTTCGGGTTTGAGATATCTCACCCTTAAAACTACATTTGAAAGTGTGTGTTATAAAACTCATTCAAGTACACTTATAACACAAATTTGATATAAAATTAGATATAGGTAAGTATTGCATACACTGAATCACAAATCAACTAATGTAAATGAACAACACATATCATGTATAAGACCTTATTTTTTTGTATTTTTAGAATATTTAATTTTATTTCTTATATTTTTTAATAAAAAAATTGAAAATTTTATGTATATAACCATCAAAGATGTGTAATGTTCATTGGACTCATTATTACTTTTCCTTCAAGTAAATCCAAATGATAAAATTTAATAGTCAACTTTCATGTGATCATATATGTGGACCGAACCAATTAAGCTTGATCTTACCTTTGGTTTTTTTTTTTGAGATGATTTTCCTTAGTTTTTCCTTTAAAACCAAGTCACCAACCTAGAAGTCTCTATCATGGATTATTTTTTATTTGCCTTTTGAATGCAATTCTAGTATGTTCTACTATTGAATGCATGTATTTTCTAATTGTTTTAACTCATGCAAATATTTTCTTATGTATTTATCATCTATAATAATCATTTTGATGGATCCTCATAAACATGGAATTTATAATTCTTATGGAAGTATTATTTCTACCCAATAGACCAATAATTATGGAGTAACCCTAGTGGGTGTGTGAATGACTATGTGATAATCCCATAGTGAAAAACCTATTTATTTATGTCACTCATCATCAAATTTATTAATTTTATTGATCAAGATTTTATTGATAGTATTATTTGAAGTTTTTACCCATCTATTTAACTAAGGGTAATAATGAGAAGAAAATGTGTATTTAATATTACATTATAGCATTTTTTATAATATTATTCTTTAAAAATGTACCATTTTTTGTGATAATAGTTGAATTAAGCCCAAAGTGAGAGATGATATGTGTCATAAAGAACCAATATATATGTCCTCTCCTATAACAAACTATAAGGGTAGAACTTCTACCCATTTTTTGAAATATTTAGTAGTTATAATAATAAATTTACACCCACTTGATGATTTCAAACTTAGTTTTCCTACCAAATCAAACCCCCAAACTAAAAATTGCCAAGACAAAATGATAGTTTGCAATTCTTGTGAAGGGACATGGTTTAGATTAGTTTCCATTTTACATTTTCACATAATTTTTAATACTCTTGACATTTAGAATCCATAGTATGGTAATAGTAAACTATCTAAAGTAATTGTTATGAAATTTATTTTCCACTAAAATGTCTACCACATTAATTATTATGTACTTATTGTATTTCTAACTTATCCTCCTTAACATTTAGGCATCGATGTAACTTACATCAAATGATTATTTAAATAACTATTCCCAAATAATAAAATATCAAAGTGTGATTGTTTATAATTTACTCTTATCAATTCTGGTAAAATTATTTGATATAACTTATTTTATCAAATAATTATATATATATATATATATATATATATATATATAATTATTTGATAAAATAAGTTAAATCAAATAATTTTACCAGAATTGATAAGAGTAAATTATAAACAATCACACTTTGATATTTTATTATTTGGGAATAGTTATTTAAATAATCATTTGATGTAAGTTACATCGATGCCTAAATGTTAAGGAGGATAAGTTAGCAATACAATAAGTACATAATAATAAACCATTCTAATCTTTTTTCACTATGTCTAGTTTCCAAGAGTAACAAAGCTACTAAATTTGTGTCTGAAATTGATGGCTTTTGTAAATGTCATATAGTTACTATTAATTTATCATAATTCATTTTATTAGGTATTAAATAATATACATTATCCATTATGTCTTCATGTTGGTTATATTTTTGTGGAATATTTTAAATAGAAATATTATCAGAATGTGTGCTTAAACATTGTACCATATTTCTATATGAGATTATATTTTATTATTTTTCTGATAAACATATATTACTTGGTTTAAATCTAATTTTTAATCCCCATACATCTGAATACATTTTATTTTTGAATCATGAGTTACATACAATCCTAAAATCAATGCCTTATATTAGGTACTATTATTTTTACTTGAAAACCAACATTTTTCCAATATCATAGGCTCTCTGTGTGGAGTAATAATAAAAATTATTACACCACCACATGATTTAAATTTTGAGTAATTAAAAAACATTGTCCATTTATCTTTATTAATACTATATGAGGTGATATTAAATAATCCCTAAAATTATATTTGAGTAGTGTTAATTCCTATAATTAGGTGGTGTCTAGTTTTCATGATAATTTGGCCTTTCATAGATTTGTTTGATATAACCTTTAAATTTAATTCCATGAGTAACATTTACAATTTTGATATACATCTTAATATATGATATTTTAACATTATAAACTTTAATATATCTTCCATAGTAATAACTTGGGTCTCATCATGTAGTGTCAAAGTTTTTATGTAGCCAATACAAAAGCCAAGCATAGTTTTTTCATGGTATAATAATTTTTATCATAACCAACAAGTGTGTGAATAATAATTTTTTATCATCACCATATTATGCTATAAAAGTACCTAGTGCATAATTCCTAGCAAAAATGTATAGTAAAAATGCATATCTAGTATTAGAGGCATGATAATAGGTGGATTCAAGAAATATTGTTTAAGTTCCTCAAAACTCTCTTAATATTTTATTTCCCATTAAAAATTTATATATATATATATATATATATATATATATATATATATTAGTGATGTTATAAATTAATCTATCTTATCTACTAATTAAGCCATAAATTAATGTATCACTTGAGTTTTACCTTCTAAATATCGAAGTTTCTTCAACCCCTATGGTGGAGGCATATCAATAATATCTTTGACCTTTTTAAGATCAACTTCAATACCTAATTTTGATATGATACACCCTAAAAATGTACAAGAGGTTATTCCATAAATACATTTTTATAGATTGTGATGCACATTATATTGTTGTATCCACTAAAATAGGTCTAAATCCATTTCATGATTATGTTATTATTTTTTATTTTATAAGTAAATAATCCAAATAGTACTCTACCATATTGTGAATAAAATAATGAAAAATATGTGTCATAGATCATTGATATGTATCCATGACATCATTTAACCTAAAAGGCATCACTATATAATGAAAATATCCCCATGGTGTGATAAATGATGTTTTTTCCTTCTCTTCAAGATGAAATTTTATTTCATTATAACTGGTGAATCCATCCATGAATTATAGCATATCATATCCTATGGTGGAATCCACAATCGTATCAATATGAGGTAATTGAAATTTATATTCACGATAAACTTTATTTAAATATTTGGAGTAAATTTTCCCATTAGGATTTACTACTAGTACAATGTTAGAAACCCACTATGGATAAGATACATGTCAAATAAAACCTACATCAAGTAATCTCTAAATCTCTTCCTTGACTAGTAACATAAATTTTGGATGCATTTTGTGTATTTTCTACTTAACTAGTTTTACATCTAGGTAAAGTGTTATTTTATGGACTATAACCAAATGATCAATTCCTAGCATATTAGATTATACCCAAGAAAATATCTCATAGAAATGTATAGTCCCTAGATTTATATCTGTTCCATAATTAAAATCAACTTTATCTTTATTTAAAAGTGTGGATCTATCATTGACATATGGTGTAGTTAGAATTGTATCACAGCTATCAACTTAGACACGATTTTATGAGATGTCAATCTCATAAAAATATGCATGAGAATTTATGGAATTTGGAACCTATTATTATGGTATAATGAAGGGATATCCTCATTTTCTCCAAAATATTCTAGTAGAGACTTGTCATTAAATAATTCATCCAATGTTAAAAGTTATAAATAAATAATATAATTAATAAGATCTAACTATATAAAAAATATCATGGATATATGATTGACTAACTATTTATCTTTCTACATAGATTTGAAAAAAAATATATGTATATTTTTAGATGTAAATAAGTTTTAATTTCTTGCATGATCTATATAACCAAGGCCTTGTTAACCATTATGAGTAGATGCCTCGATAGGATAAATAATACCATGTGCATGATTTACTATTTATTGTCCTCTATAGGCCATATTTTGTAAATATTTTAATCCCACATCATCTTATTTTTAAAATATACTTCATATTTAACTATGGGAGTGATGATATAACTATGAATAATAGGATGTACAACTGTCTAAGTAGAAAATTCCATATGAAAGGCCTAGTTCTTTATAGATTTTATTAATTGAAAATATTTAAATGGCTTATGATCAATGGAACATGTATATATACTTGGTAAATAAACTTAAAAATTGCATGTAAAGTGGAAGGTACAACTTGAATATCATCAATCCATGGCATTTTAAGTAGAATGTTATAACTAAAATAATTGGACATAACATGCCATGTTATAAAAATAGTTATAAGACCTAATGTGATATTCAAGGTTATCTATCCCAATACCTTATGATTAATATTATCAAAAACTCTAATATTCAAATCTAAATAACCTAAATGTTTAACATTTATATTGAGTGGTTGAATAAAAAATATTATAATTATTCAAGCCTAAACTATTATCAATTAAGACTGTCTTAACACACATGTCATTGATTTTGAGATGAATGTATAAAGGTAGATATTAATTAATGATATTTTATGTTGGCACATCTTCCTTTTCAAAATATATAGACTATTATGTCCATCACAATGTGTTAATGATGAAAGCAACATAATTTGGTTCAACATTTTGTGGAACAATAGTTCACACAATGCCAAATATAAAATATCTTTATACACATTTGAATATTAGACTGATTATAAAATGTATATATTTTTTATTATGTTATTTAGTTGATCAATAATATTAATTATAGGATTTATTTAATTCTATAATGTATGATGGGGATATTGACCTCTTATATTGATAATACCATGGATTGTATGTTATACTATAAGTGAAGGGAAAGTAGTAAATTTGGGGTGGTAGTTGAGGTATTTTATAGGTATATGATAAGGAGGAATATAAGTAATAAATTATTTTTTTTTATGTATAATAGTAATAGGTGTAAACTCAAACTGAACCATGTAATAATAAGCATCATAGAATTGTTCATTATTAAGGTTTTAGTTTAAATTGAATTTGATCTTGTTCATTAATTTATGAATCTAATGATTTATATGTCTTGAATATTTTAAATATTATAGGAAAGATAGATATATTTATTCATTATGATCATGATTAGTATGAAAAATTAGAAATTTTGAAATTTGAAACCCTGCCAAAAAGTGCTACAATGGATAGAATAAAATCCTAAGAGAAATGATCATAAGGTTTCATGTTTGATTCACATCAGGTTCACCCTTTTTTTTATAAAAAATAATTAATTAAATAAGTATTTTTTAACTATGACAAGATTATAATTAATATTAAAATGTATAACAAATGTAATAAATCACATAATATTGATTTGTAACTAACATTTTCTGTAAATATTATAACAGTGTATAGTACTAAAGGCAAAGAACTTTGTTAGAACCAAAATATAATATATTGTATCAAATATTTTGTGATTGAATATGTAAATTCTTGAGGTCATTGTGAATTATGAACATGGATTTGTATGGATCTAGGATAAGGATACATTATTCGAACAAGGCCAGCCTATGATGTCATATGTAGGGCATGGTGGCATATGGTAGGTTTCCCCCCTCCATGTAAAAATGTATCAGTGTGAATTTACCTATAGCTCATATTTGTGTGATCAATGTTGATTTATTTGTTGTTGGATTCACTATGTACCTTCTTCTTCACTTAGAACCCTAATTCAATAGGCAAGAAGGAAGAAATTCAATAAATGGGTAAACCAAGGTTAGTGGCTAGATTTGTGATTAAAATAAACATCCCATATGTTGATCATTTCATGCATACCAATAATTTGAATATGGATCAAAATCCATGTATTTATCCCATGTTATGGTGGTGTGTGTGTGATATTGATGCAATGTTATATGCTAGTACAATCCTTACGTAATTATGTGATTTAACAATGAACTATGAACTTAACAATGTATTTATACTTAGCTTAGGGATAATTAGGTTGTGTGGAATCATAATTGGGAAGAATAAATTATTTATTATCAATGTGTAATTATAATAGCTTTGGTATTTTCAATATATAAGCCTCTTACCAACTAGTGAACAAATGAATGAAAAAAGTTCTTATATAGTGGTATTTTGGGAATATCCTCAATTAGGACATGAAAAAAATGTGTGAAGAAACATTATATGAATATTAATTTTATAAACTATCCATTTTTTGGTAGAAGGATGAATCCAATAACTTAAGATACTACTAATGAGTAGGATAGTCCTGAAGGAGGGACCTTGTTTAAGGAGTAGTAAATTCTAAATTAGAAGTTTGAATAAATCTAATAGTGATTTTGGGTTACTTGGAATGAAAAATTAGAATATATGTAACCATTTTCCTAAGGATAGAGTGTCATCTACATGGAAGTAAAGGAATAGTAATTTAAAACTGTTGAATTAAGCATAGGCTAAGTGTGCATAAAGAGTGGTAACAAGTGCATTATTTTATCATTAAATGTAAATTGTAGTGAGTAAAATCCTAAATAAATATATGATGTAATGTGAATTCAAGCACTGGTCTTTTTTTTAAATTCAAATATTTTAATTTAAATATTGTGTGTAGAATTAACTTTAATAGGTTGTATAATTGACTATGAAGATGGTGGGGGTAGAGGAAGAAATGCCTATGGTTGAATAGGATAATCATATGTAATACCAAAAAATATAACCACCTTATCTTAATGTGTATGATCCAAAAATATATGTACTAACAATGGTATTTTAAGGAGCTTATATATCCAATGACATCTAAACAACATGCCAAATACCTCTATATTTGATAAAACTACTTGAATAAATTATAAATTACTATAGTGCCCACTTGAAATGGTTGCACAATGTACCCAATATGGTTATGTCTCTTTACGTAATTTTTTTTTTATTCATTATATAATAAAACCCTTATGTGTGTATCTAATACTAGTAAGGATTGGAATGTTACAAACATTTCCACTTGATTTGAAATCTACCATGGGACTATGTATATGTTGTGAATCAAGGTATGCATGTAAAAATAAGTAATTTAAATTATAATTACCTTCCACAATTTCACTATCATTAAAAATTACTTTAATCATTATATTTATGTGCCTATACTTACACTAATAATACCATTTAATCGATTCTCATATGATTTCAAAGGATGTTTACGTTGTAACTCATATTCACCTCAAGATTAGTCTTAGTTTATGTTGTCTCATGGTTTTTAAATGGATCAAAACATATTTTCAGATTTACATTCTCATTTGGTTGTGGTCCTAAACCATTAATAGGTGTGTTAAATAATTTTATCATCAATGATATATTGAATCTTATGTTTTATTAAAAAATAAATAAAATTATAATGTCTTTGACACATATGGTTGCATTGTTGTCATATCCCTTAGGTAGATTTCTACTCATATCAACCTATTTTATTATGGGGAGATATATAAAGTTGGACTAAATTATAAAAATTAAGATATTATGGGGAGGTTTAGGTAATAATGAAAATTTTCTCTTTTGTTGATTGGATAAGACAAGCCTATTCATATGTTATGACACTACATTAACTATTTTTTTCCTCATTCTTAGCATCATTATATTTGACCTTGTAACTTAGTTTTATTTCAAAATTTTCATTTGAATTAGTTGGAGCATTAACCACACACTTTAGCATATTCAAAGATATGAGTTTAACTTCTCAATATATAATTGTATTGCATAACTCAGCAAATGATTTGAATCTTTTAAACATAAAAGATTCATGGAGAAGGAAGAAAAGAAATCTTGAATATATATTGTCACTAATTTTCATCCATAGGATTTTTAATTTGAAAAATCATGGTATTATATCAAATCATATAATCTCTTATTAGGTCATTGGATCCTATCTTATGTTTTCAAACTTATGTATAAGATAATTTCTCACTAATATTGATTAAAAAAATTACTAAAAACTAATTGGCCAAAGATTGAATGCCTTAATTTATTGGAATGGGATATCATAGAAAAACTACAAAACATAGTCTTTAGGGATCTATGGAAATAACATAGCCAAAAAAATTCATTTGAATCATAATCCAAAAATGATATATGAAAATCTATTAGGTGTTTCTCTATATCACCTTTACCATCTTATAATGTAATGAACATAATATTTCTAGGTGATAATTGTGAGCAATATGTTTGATTTAACATATTTAAAATCACCATCATTGAGTCATGATCAAGAAATATTTCTCATGGAATGTAAAAACATTTAATCTCTTATATAATTTAATATTAGGAGATGCAAAACTTAAATGTAAGAGAAAAACTATAATCTTTGGTGTTAGTGGATTATGAAGCAAAATATGAAAAATATTTGATTGACTCACTCTAGAAACACCTTACTCTAATTTTAGCACATTATCCAAAATATTTATAATGATATAAATAAGGGATTATTCAGTGTACATATGTCATGATTTCACATGAGTGGTGAGTGTAGGATGTGAGTAAGTCTATTATGTAGGAATAAGAATTTAAATATAAATGAAACCTTATGTTTACACCAAAATATGCATGGGAATCACATGTGTAGCATATTAAAGAGTTGTCAATGATGTCATGGAGATTTCCAAGTTTGTGGATAAAGTACCTTGATAGTCTAAGTGATAATTACAAAGTGTGAAATGTGCTTATCTTAGTATGCTTGAAGGAGGCTTGGTTGGTGTTTAGTTTTGGCATGGTTAGAGATGTTTAGGGATGAGTATGTTGATTTGAATATGTGCAAGGGGTCCTATCAAAAAATAAATATGATTGGATTTCTTGTGTGTGTGAGTTTAATTCATATATTTCTTCATTATGTTCATCTAAACATTTTGGGTCTAGTGGCAAAAAATCTAAGAAGGTAGTTTCCTGACATCACCATTACCATGTGTGGATGAGTCAGGGGGAGTTAGACATATAGTTGTGATAACATTTGTGCTAGTTGTTATGCACTAAATTTTAGGTCATGTGACAAAAAAAAACATAATATATACAAGTGAAAATTTGGCATCCTAGGTAGTTTGATAGTGTTTTCCCATACTTAGACAAATTTTCTTGTGGCAAGAAATGTTGAGTAGGCATTATGATATAGTAATATTTCACACATGTGGAAATTTCAAGATAATTTTATCATATGGGTTTGTTTATTTTTGTGCCTAGTTGATAAGCACTAAACTTTAGGTCATGTGATGAAGGGAATCAAAAGATATGCATGTGCAAAGTTGGCCTTCTAGGCTATTCTAGGCACAGTTGGCTCTATGAAAAAATATGAGCAATCATATTAATGGAATTATATCTTGAAGTGTGAAGGTTTTATGATCTTCTTAATACATGGTTGGATTCCTCTTTTAAAGGAGAACATATGCTGTAAATTTTAGAACATGTGTTTGACCCAAGCAAAAGATATGAAGGTGAAAAGTTGACCTTATAGATAGATTTCAAAGGTTCCCATACTTAGTCAAATTAGCACAAGGTAAAGTTAAAGAAACTCTCAAATTGATTCATGAAGTGTGTTTTCTCCAAGATGTCAAGAAGCAATGAGCTAAGGACAAGTGTTCAATGTTTTACATTGAGTAGAGATAAAGATCGAGCTTCTTGCAAGGATCAATGGTGAGTAGGTGTTTGTACTAATCAAGATCAATGGTGAATATTAAAGTCAAGAGTTCAAGGTAATATTTGTCTAGAATTGTTAAATTAAGGACAATCTCAAAGATATCAACATAGCATATATGGTTAAGATTACAAGATTGGATGAGATGAGGTAAATTGTTCAAAGTTTAATGTTTAGGTAGTACTGCACTATGAGTTAAATTTACAATAAGATCAATAGTGTGTATTTAATATAAGATACAAGGGCATGAGATTCATTTTAAGTAACCAAAGTTTAATTATGACCATTTAAATTCAAATATTTGAATTTAATAAAGGAAAGACTAGTGTCTATTTTTTGGGCCATATATTTTGATACATGCATAATTTACTCATGGTGTAGAAAGTGAATTTATAGAAGACTCCAAGGTGCATATGGAAATATATATTTGAAGGTGTGTATATTCAAATTTATGAAGGTTTAATTTTTTTTTTTTTTTTTTGTATTTTCTCTACAAGTAACCTGAGAAGGGTAATTGAGCTATGCTTATTGGTATCTCAATATTTAAAGGTGAGATAGATATTGGAAAGTGTTTTATACTCATTTTGGATTATCTATGTTCTATTTCAAAGATAAAACAACTTATATTGAGTATTAAAAAAGTTTAAGAAGATGATTATGTATTCATTCATGGTGTCCTTATGAACAAGGCTAATGTTAGAATTGATTGAGCTTGCACAAAAGAGTGCAATCATGACTATAAGAATTTGAAAATATTAAAGGGGTCATGTGGAATAGACCTATGAATTTAAAATTGGTCATGTGTTCTTTGTTTTTATCAATGAATTGATAAATGGGTTAATTGGTCTCCATGAGACCTATAAGGGCTACAAGGGCCTACTTGAAAGGTGTAGCTACTTAAGGTTGACCCATGGATGTTATGGCCAACCTATGTTGATGGTATTGAGCTATGTCTCAATTTTTTATATTACTTAAGGGTTAATTCATGTTCTATTGGCCAACCAAGATGGTGATGATCACAAATACTCTAGAAATAGTGAAACCAGATATGATGGTTTCTAGACTTGTAAGATGAGTGTGCATGTGAGAGTTGTAGAGAAAAGGAGAGGGAGAGTGCCCAGTAGATGAGTTAATGAGTAGATCAAATTAAGGACTATGTGTATGACCTATAGGTCATGTTTATAATGTCATAATAGTGATCTTACATGTTGAGGATGAACAAAGAGGTCTAAGGTGATCCAAAGGGTCATTTTGGATGCTTTGAGTGTGAGTGAAGGATATATGTTATCTATGTGAGCTTGGTCACTAATTTGAGAGATAAATCAGAGTTTTTTATTGATTGAATGACCATTTGGTCATCTTGTTAATGTGATCACAAATTTTTTTCTAATAAATGAAGAGTGATTAAAAAGGTGGCTTTGGATGCATTAAGGGTGTAGAGTTGAAGAGAGTTGATATATTTTATATATCCACCAAATTGGAAAGAAATAAGTTTTCTAGGAGATGTTTTATTCATAGATGTTATTTTGGATGATCAACATATAGGGGGTTACATCCTCTTTACAACGTGAAACTTTCTAAAGGTATAATTGTTGTGGTAGCTTAGCTAGATAGGTGTAGTAGCTCCTTATGGGATTACAATCTCACTAAAATAAGGGATGGTAGCTCTTTAATTAGTTGTTACTAGTATAAATTGGTTATTTTTATTATATTATCATATTACAATTACAATTTCCAATGGATTTTCTCCCCCAAGAGGGTTTCTCACATATGTCATGTGTTATGTGCTTGATCTTTCATTGTCTCTCTTATTTTTGGCTATGAATGATGTGTATGCTTCATGAATGCTTATGGTAACTGATTAAGAGTTTTGAAAGGTTTGAAATTGAATTTGGATTATTTGAGAACACTAATTTACCCCCCTCTAAGTGAGTGTACCTCTAATAATTGGTATCAGAGTAGCTCCTTTGGTAAAGGATTGACAACTTGAAGGTGATCCAAGGTACAATATGGGTAGTCATCAAATGCAAGGAGGTTTCTCTACTAAACAAGAACTAATGTTTAGTGGATCCAATTATGCTTTTTGAAGTGAAAGGATGAGGACATACATTATGTTCCTGGGGTTTGATGTATAGCAATATTTTGTGGATGGTTATGTTGATCCTACTACTCCTCCATCTAGTTATACAGATAAGAAGATGTTTGAGAATATTCTAAGGCAATGAATGCCATCACTTTTTGTCTTATAGAGACTAAGTTCACAAAGGTAATCAATCATAAATATACTAAAAATACATGGGACAAATTATATATAATTCATGAAGGAGATTCAAAGGTTAAGTTGGTAAATTTGTAGACTCATGGAAGATAATTTGAAAGTCTTAAAATGAAGGAGGAAGATTATATGGAATCCTTTTTATAGAGAGTTGATGAGATTTTGAATATCATAAAAGGTCTTGGAGAGAACCTTGAAGAGGATACTATAGTTTAAAATTTATTAAAGTATGTATCTCTTAAGTTTGATCCAAAAGTATTTGTATTATATTAAAGTCATGATCTTACTCAGTTGAAGATGGATCAATTGCATGACACCCTTACTACCTATGAGATGATAGTAAATGATAATATACTACCAAAGAAGGAAAAAAATTAAAGACATAAATAAATCCAAATAATAAGTTCCAAGGTAATAAACATAAAGAGGATGAGATATCTAACATTGATGAGAATGGACTAATTACTTTAATTACTAGGAAATTGAAAATAGGCTTAGGGAAGTATAAGGGTAAACTACTCTTCAAATGTTTCAACTATGGAGAGATAGGACATTTTTATCATAAGTGACCTCATAAGCATGAGAATAATGATGATGAAGAACATGGTAAAGGCCAAGATGAAGACAAGAATACATATAGGAAGAAAGGATTTATAAAGTATGTCAATAACAAAAAGTCCTTCAAGAATAAGAAGAGTCTCTCAACCAAAGAAGATTGTAGCTTATCAGATGAGGGTGAAGATAGTGATTCAGAGTATGATAATGAAGATGATGGTCCTATTAAATATTAATCATTTTTCATGGTTGAAGAAGGAAGTTTCTCATATCAAAATAAGTTTACTTAGAGTGATTCAAATGTTGATAAAGATGAGGTCAACTATGAGACTGAATTGATGAATGCCCTTGAAAAACTAAAGAATGAGAAGAATATCAACAATAAGATTGTCAAGGGATCTAGCTCTAACAATTAGATCACATATGATTACTTCTCGTATAAGCAATTAAACATAGAATTAAACCAGAATGATAAAGTAGCTAGAAACTTGAGACAGCAAAGAATTTGAGAGACAATACACACTCTTATATTAAATACTACTAGAAGAAAATACAATAAGGAAGATGCCACTTCCTCCTCCACCTCAAAGGCTTGCCACACCTCAAGACCTTCTTCTCTTTCTCTCTTGCTCAACACAACAACTCTAAAGCCTGAGTTACTATCCCTCCTTGAATGCTTCAGTTGATCTCCTTAACCTTGCTAGCTTCAATGCTTTTACTTGCCTTAGAAATAAATTACAATACATGCCTTATGGGTCTTTAAATAGGATCCCATGCTTACAAAAATAGAACTCTAGTTACAATAATTAGACACGCAGCTCGTGACTATAATTAGTCACTTAACATGCAAACACTCGCTTCACTTAACTGACTGTTCGTCAACAGCAGTTCTGAAAATACATAGGTGACCGACGCTGGTCACTGCTTGTCTAGTGCTGCCGATGTTGGCCGACTGTCTACCATCGCTGGTCTCCTTCTCCACTATCTGTGACCAATGTCGGTTATACTGCCAACACTAGTTCCTCTGGTTCTTTAGCATCCTCTCTTGTGTCTGCAAATAGTTGAAGCTTTTAGCTCCACACCTTAACAAAGATGAAGTCTCAAATCAAGGACTATGAGGAGAAATCTAGTGTGTATGAAGAAATAAATAATGAAGATACCAAGGAGCATGAAGATATGGTCAATCATCTCAATTGTCAATTGGAAATTATATCTACAATCCTGAAAACCAAAGAAGATGAATGTTTAAGCTATGTGATTAAAAATGAGTTACTAAAATATGAATTAGAAAATACATATATTAAGTTGATGTAATTTTTTATATTTAAAAAGAGCTCAAGTGATCTAGACAATATTTTGAGTGGTCAAAAGCATGTTAGTGGTAAAACTAGTCTTTGATATGAAGAAGAATAAAAGTATGTAACTCGCGATAAGATGAAGACTAATGTGAATAAGGATAAACATACTTTAAAATCAAATCATTCTATAAAAAATGAAGGTGATATAATAGTGAAGATAAATCAAATCAAACAACCAAATTCTATGAGGTATGAAAGTGTTAATGGTTACTATTACATATGTAATCAGTTTGGGCATAAAGCTAGAGAATGCAATAGACCTATTAAAAATTTTTTTGCATGGAAATATTATGGGGTTAATCATTTTAAAGGTGTGAGGAAATTTATGTGATTTGACTATATTGATGTGGGACACTTTGCAAACCATTGTCTATATAAGGTTAGAGAAGGTGAGTCTTCTTCATAAGAAATAGTTTGTTTCAGTTTTTATGACATGGGATTCATTACAATATTTTATCCATATCAGGTAGGTCAAGCTGAGTTCACTTCAAGAATAATGGTTTTTTATAACTATGGGAAGATTCATCACATTTATAGATTCTACAAACAAAGACCATAAAGTCAAAATGAGTTTAATTAGGCTCCTATAGTGCAAGGAATAAGGAAAGTTAACTCATGGAAACCAAAGGTAGTAAGTATGAGTTAGGATGGGTCTATTAGTTCAAGTAATATATTTTCTATGGTGGAGAATGTTACATAAGTTAAAGAGTGTCAAGGGATCTCACTATCTTCTCATATTATGAATGAAGAGACCAAGTTGAAGAAGAAGACCAAGGTATCGATTGAGGTTAGTTATGAGATGTGTATGGATCCAAGAAAAAATCTTGCCATTGTTGAGCATGTATCATACAAAGAACATCAATTTTTAGTGCCTAGTGATGAGGTTCTTAACTACAAGGTGGATTCTTTAGATGAAAAGGTATGCCATATATCCATGTTATCTCCATTTATTGTCAATTAAATCCTATAAGAAAATGAGAATATTGTAGTGTATGAGCATGTTTCTTATTTTAATCCTAAGAAGAAGAAAAATAACTATAAGTATTAGATGACCAAGGAGGAGAAGGAATATAAGGAGTCATGGGCAACTCCTACTTTCATTGTTTTAGGACACTATGAAGTAGGGTGTCTCTACCTAGAATTCTTAAGATACATCTTTCTTGAGGAGAAGAAATTTTGTGTGATCAAGATCATAATTATAATTAGATAAGTTCATTGGATAAAGGGGAGCAACAAGTTCAAGATCTTGTTCCATATATTTGTGAAAGAGATATAGTATAGGGTTAAAATGGGGTTTTCCATGTGCCATAATGACATTGATGAAATGTAAAGAAGAGTTTTTTACTCATAAAGGTTTTTCAGATTATTTTTTATGTTTTATAGGTGATTTTATGGTTTTAATGTATGTTGAAGTTAAATTGGATATTTTTTAGTACTCTCAATTTTCTTAATTTTTAGGTTAAGGGCAAGCAGGCCTAAAATAGGTTATAGGATGTATGGGTTCATAAAGATGTGTAAGCTAAAATGTTGGTTTAGAAGTGTGTGATGGGTGTATCTTATTGTTCAAGAAGTTTTAGAGGTGTGTGTTGACTATAAAGAGGTTTTTGGACCTTGTTTGTTTAAAGTTTCTAGGGTTTTGGGCTATGCTAGAAAAGTGGTCTGACTAATGAGTTGAGGTCTAAGGCTTTTTAAAAGGCTTAACGAGCCAAATGGGTTATCAAATAAAGCTTCATATAGATTTGAAGGTTTGTGGTTTTTAGGTTATTCATGATTTTGTCAAGATGGAGGCCTAATTAGCAAGTTGGTTTGTGAAGAAAGTATATTACATAAGATTATATAGGTGTTTTAAATTTATGTAATTGAAGGATCATATGAGAGTGATCTAGATATGAAGTTTCAAGTCCTAAATATCTTTCTATATAAAGTTATGGGATCTTCAAGTTCCAAGTAGGGCTATAAAGAGTCTAGACAAGCCAAGTATGAAGATTTGATGTTTTTTCTTAGTGTTTCCAAAAGAGAAAGGTATGAATTTTTTAAGGTGAGTTTTTAGGTTGGTTTAGAACATGTTTCCTTTTTGTTGAGTGACATTAATTTTGATTAATGATCCTTGAGGTGGATTAAGAGGGAAGGATAGTAAGCTTATTTGGTCATTCCTCATAGTGTGTGGAGATCTGAAGATGCTCAATAGGTGAAATGGCTAATAGATCTTAGGGGGAGTCCCCTTTATATGTTTTTAGTGAGTTATATCAGATTTTAGTATTTTTTGGGTTATTTATTCATTGGTTACAGTGCTTGGTTAAATAATAATGTTAGCATGTAACAAGAAGAGGTAGGCACAAGATAAGGGGGAGTTTTTACTATATTTCTAAGATGTTCTTCTCCTATTGGCATTCTTTTCAGGTCCTCAATATTATTTGTTATCCATTTTATCATTATGTCAAAGGGGAAGAAAGTTTATATTGTAGAGTGCTTGAAGAGAGAGAAGGAAGGTGAGTTGTATATTATTATATGATGGTTGTTAACATCAATGACAAAGGGGGAGATTGTTAGAGAGTTATAAATGACATCATCATGAAGTCATATATATGTATAGGTGAGTGGATTAAGTACCTTAATAGTCTAAGTGACAATGACAAAGTGTGCATTGTGCTTCTCCTAGTATGCTTGAAGGAGGCTTGGTTAATTTTTAGTTTTGGCATTGTTAGAGATGTTTAGGGATGAATATGGTGATTTGAGGATGTGTAAGGGTTCTTATTAGAGGTCCAGGATGATTTTATTTCATTCTTAAAAGAGTGTAATTCATCCATTTTTTCATTATGTTCATCTAGACATTTTGGGTGTAATGGTAAAAAATCTGAGTAGACAGTTTGATGATGTCACCATTTCCATGTGCGGATGAGTTAGGGGGATTTGGTCATATTTTGTTATCAAATATATGCCTAATTTATATGTTATAAATTTTAGGTCATGTGATGAAACAAATCATAAGATATTCAAGTGTAAATTTGGGTTCCTAGGTAGTTTGACAATGTTTTCCCATACTTAGCTAAATTTGCTTATGGCAAGAAAAGCTGAGTAGGCATTTTGATATATTCATATTTTTTACATGTGGTAGTTTTTAAGATAATTTTATCATATATATATTTTTTTAATTTTTAGTCCTTGTTTATATGTGCTAAATTTTAGGTAATGTAATGAAGTTCATTAAAATATATGCATGTGCAAAGTTAGCCTTCTAGGTCGTTTTAGGCATAGTTGGTTCTATGGCAAAAAAATTTGAGTGAGAAAATTAATGGAATTATATCTCACATGTGTGAAGGTGTAATTATATTATTAATAAATTTTTATATTCCTCTTTTAAAGGAGAACATATGGTCCAAATTTTAGAACATGCATTTGAGTGAAGTAAAAGATATGAAGGTGAAAAATTGACCCTACAAACAGATTGCAAAGGTTCCCATACTTAGTCAAATTTGCACAAGGTAAAGTTAGATCAACTCTCAAAGAGATCAATGGAGAAAATTTTATCCAATATGTTAGGAATCATTGATATGGGTACAAGTGTTCAATATTTAACATTGAGCAGAGATAAAGATCGAGATTATTCTAAGGATCAATGGTGAGTGGGTGTTCATACTGATTGAGATCAACAGTGTGTATTAAAGTCAAGATGTTAAAGTTATATTTGTTTATAATTTTTAAATAAAGTAAAATATCAAAGATATCAATGGATCATATGTAGTCAAGACTACAAGATTGCATGAGATGAGTTTAACTATTCAAAGTTTAACATTTAGGTAGTGGTACACTATGAGTTAAAGTTTGAAGAAGATCAATGATGCATATTTTATCTAAGATGTGAGGGTAGGAGATGAATTTTAAGTAATAAAAGTTTAATTTTGACCCTTTGAATTCAAATATTTGAATTTAATAAAGGAAATACCAATATTAGGCTATTGGGCCATATCTTTTGATACAATTAGATTTATTCATGGTGCAAAAAGTGAATTTATAGAGGACTCTAAGATGCCTCTGGTAATATAGATTTGAAGGACTAAAAGTGTATGTAATTAAAGATATTAAGGTTCAAAGTTGTCTATGTTTTTGTGTTTTCTCTGAAAGTAAATTGAGAAGGGTAATTGAGTTGTGTTTATTGGTATCTCAATGTTTATAGGTGAGCTAATTATTAGAAATTATTGTAGACTCCTTGTGGATGATCTATATAATATTTGGAAGCTTGACCAACTGATATTTACTATGAAATAATATTAATAAGTTTATTGTGTATTTTTTAATGGTGTCCTTATAAATAAAACTAATGTTTC